>JAFVLL020009110.1:146499-150489 GCA_021397915.2 Tor tambroides
AGTGAAAAAAGAAGAAACTTAAAAACTGAAAAAAAGTTATAGAAGTTTAAATTTATATTATGAAAATGCCCAAAAGTACTATTTTAAAATTTTACATGAAATATATTTTCCAAAACATGTTTTTTTACTCTAAAACTTCAATAAAATCAAAGCCATAAATCTCAAGTTATGTTCCAAATTTGAAGTTGATATCTCAAAAAATGAGTTTTCAGTAAGATAACATAAGATAGTAAGATTTTGGTGCAGTACCAAAAGTTTCCATTAGATGAAATTTGCTTTCCATTCATTTCCAATGTGATCATGTTTGATTGTGAACAGTACAAGCATGTTACAAAGCCATGTTAAAAGCAGATCTTTTAAAGACTAATGAGAAGTGATGCAGCCAGGTTTATTTACTTTAAATCGTGTCCATGTTGTTATGTGATTAGTGTTTTTCTTACTTTTTAATTTTTTTTTACATATTTTATTGTGATATTGTGAAGCACTTTGGGCAACTTGGTGCTGTATTAAACTGTGCCATATAAATAAACAATAACAGTACAAACATGATTATTTTTTCTGGACCATTTAACCTTTTCGAATCATGTCCATGATTCGAAACGTGAGTTCACATAGCAAGTGCCGAAAACTTTGCCCAAGTTTTGTACCTTTCCAAATTAGTAAAAACAACAACAACGTTAAATTTTTTGGTAAAAAAATGACCGAACAACTCCAGAGGGTAAGGAGTATAGAAACTTTAGGGAAAAACAGAAAAAAAAACAATGTCGTGGCTTTACAACTAATGCATGTGTCTTTCACAAACCTGTTGAGAGGGTCTTTATAGAAACACTGCTTCCACACCATGGAGGCCACCGCCCTTGACATCAGGTACGAGTAGTACTTCGCTCCGTAGCCGACAAGATGACTGAACCTCAGCTGCCAGGCCTGCAGAGACAGATGCAGGTGAACTAATCACAAGCTGCCGTATGAATATTCTTGTTACATCTCTGTAAACGCTTGCCAAGTTATTTTCTAACCTGGAAACATGCTGATGCTAACAACATTCAATATCTCAGCTGCAACTGTGACCCAATTAAATGGAAGAGTCAAGTTATTGCCACACAATGCCTTCAGGACCATATTCATCACAAAATATTTACATTCCCAGAGCACAAATGGTGCAAAGCCTATTCCCATGGCTACTTTACTCTGAGCTAAATGAAAGAGAGTGATAATGTTTTGGGTGGGTGCAAGTTAGGGAAGTATTTTGCTATTAAAACACAGGCTAGACTTGTGTTGAAAGAACTCAGTAGTTCAAACACATCGCTGAGGGATGAAGACGTGCTTAGACACCCGCTGTTACCATTATCCCTGCAGGAAATGAACCGAACACACTATGCTTGATATGACAGTAAATAGGGGCAACAAACCTGTTGGTATATGATAATATCAGTTTATAGCTACTGCTAATCTGACTGGGTGTCTGGGTTCATAAAGTCAGCAAGTAAGATGGTCGGAGTGTGACTGGTTTTGGATATACTGAACGAAGAAAGACATTCTTCATCACTGTCATTACAGGTGTGATGAGGCCACTGAATGTCAAGTGGATGCCATTCAAATCTACAATACTTTTAACAGTAGTTTCTGTTCTGTGGATCTCGCATGCAATCTTGATACAGCCCAGGTGCTCATGCAGGACACGCATACATGAATTTGACTAAATTTAAGGCAATCTCAAACCCCCACCCCCTAAAATCGTGTGACTCTCTACCGTATCTGATGAATAAAACACAAAACACACAAGTATAAACATTTACATTTTCATATCAATGTTATTTTAATATAAAACAAACAACCCCCCCCCCCCAAAAAAAAAACCAAAACACAAACCTAAAACAAACAATTGAGAACCAAGTGAAAAAAACAAACAAACCGAACCAACAAATGAACCAAACTAAGAAACAAAACAGCAAAAAGGGAACAAAAAGAAAAATCAAGAAACCAAACAAAACAAACAAACAAAACTAAAAACCAAAACAACCCAAACCTGGTAACAAATTAAACCAAATTAAGAAACAAACAATCAAATCAGCCAAGTGACAAACCAAACTAAATAAACAAAAATGTACCAAACGAACAAAACAAATAAACCAACAAAAACATCAAAACATTAAACAAAAAACTATACAAGACACAAATTAAAAACAACAACAAAAAAAAAACACAAGAAACAAACAAAACAAAAAGCAAACCAAGAAACAAAATAACGAACCAAGAAGCAAGAAACAAATCAAAACAAACCAATTAAGGAAATAAAACAGCACAACAAGAAACAAACAAAAAATAAATCAGGAAACAAAGAAAGCAAGAAACAAACAAAAACAATCAAGGTATCAAATCAAACCAAATCAAGAAACAAAGTAACAAAACAAACAAAAATAAAGCAAACAGACAAATCAAATAAACCAACAAAAACAACAAAATATGAAACAAACAAATCAAATAAACCAACATAAACAACAAAACATGAAACAAACAAAACAAAAAACATCAAGAAACAAACAATGCATGAAAAAAAGAAAGAAAAAAAACAAAAACAAGAAAGACAAATCAAGAAACAAAGAAAGCAAGAACCAAACAAACTAGGGCTGCACAATAAATCGCAAGCGATTGTCACGCGCATCTGGTCAGTAAAGCCGGTTCTGTGATTAGTAGTCAATCTCATCACGTGCTTTCAGATGGAGCGGCATTTAATTCACAGAGCTGTAGTTCACTGACAAGCTAAGCAATATCACGTTCATAATCGAATGCAATTCATCTGCGATTATGAACGTGATATTGCGTAGCTTGTCAGAAAAATAAGCCAACAAAACAAAGCATGAAACAAAGACTAAGCAAGCCAAAAAACAAAACAAACCAAGAAATAAACAAAACAAAGCTCAATTAGTTGGCTATATACCACTGAGGGCATTTGCTCCTCTCGCAGGGCTACTGTACCATTGAAAGTGCAATTGAATTTTACAGATACACGTGTTACATATCTATGTACTTTTGTAGGTACATTATAAAAGCATTGCTATCATGTTACAGGATATTAAGGACTCGGCAAAGACATCTGCATTCTGACATTCTGCTCTGATGCAGAATACATGTGTTAAGTGTTCCTCTGCAAAGTTGTTGAAGAGAGCCAGGGTTGTGTAAACAGCACTATGAGAGACACATTATGGTTGGAGAAGGTGAAACTGCTGTATAATACAGAGTTAAGCCCCAGAGTATCAGCAAGACATAACCCATATGGCCCCTAATGACTTCAGTAAGCTCAAATGCACTACTGTAGGGATGTAACATCTGAAAGCTAAACATTAGCAAAGCAGAGCAGCTACTTGACTATCAACATTCGTCTGAAATCTGTATTTGGTTATGGAAATATTTTCCCTGCAGATTGGTCCTGTCAGGCTGCTGGCCATAAGATACTTTAAGTGTACGTTTATAAGAATTTCACATTCACAGTATTTTACATATAGGCCTTAAACGAATAAATCTAACGTGGTATTACCATGCTTTTTGGACTTGCTCTTCACATCCCATTGTGTGTCTCAGCGGCCAGAGGAATGTAACGCTGTGTGCGAATGTTCCCAAATATTAGCAACAGGACAAGAACTTCCATCTGGTCCATGTTTCTAACAGCTGACATTATCTTCCAGAACACTATTAATGCCCTAGTAAAACGAATCAATGCCAACAAAAGTCAAACAACTGTAAATTCAGCTCTCTCTGTGAATCATTAACCATCTCCATCATTGGCCACAATCTTTATTAGTGGTCAGGCATCACTATTATTACTCATATTAGGGGTAGTGATTTGAACAAACCCCAATATGAAACTCCAGTGCCTGTGCCATTTGTGGTACGACATAAATGACAAACCTCAAATTGCAGGGCTTGTTGAGGAGAGGGATGTTATTTTTGTAAAGCATTAAGACTTCCCCCAGGCAAAATGTATACCTTATA
>JAFVLL020009110.1:150589-224323 GCA_021397915.2 Tor tambroides
TATTGCATTCCCTTGAGAAAACTTTCTCTCACAAAACATTTGCCTTCTCTTGCAAAACTATTGTTCTCCCAAGAATGTTTGCATTCACTCGCAAAACATTTCATTCTTTCACAAAAATATTGAGAAACTTTGTTTGCTCGCAAAACATTTTCATTATTTTACAAAAGTATTGCATTCTCCCAAGAATGTTTTCATTCGATTGTGATGCATTCCCTGAATGAAATACGTAATGCATTTCCTGAGCAACTTTGCATTCTCTTGAAAAAATATTGCATTCCCTTGAGAAAACTTTCTCTCACAAAACATTTGCCTTCTCTTGCAAAACTATTGTGTTCTCCCAAGAATGTTTGCATTCACTCGCAAAACATTTCATTTTCACAAAAATATTGAGAAACTTTGTGTTTGCTCGCAAAACATTTTCATTATTTTGCAAAAGTATTGCATTCTCCCAAGAATGTTTTCATTCACTCGCAAAACATTTCATTTTCACAAAAATATTGAGAAACTTTGTGTTTGCTCGCAAAACATTTTCATTCTTTCGCAAAAGTATTGCGTTCCCCTGAGAAACTTTGCACTCTCGAAAAATTATTGCGTTCCCTTGAGAAAACTTTCTCCCGCAAAACATTTGCATTCTCTCGCAAAAGCATTGCGCTCTCCCAAGAATGTTTGCATTCACTCGCAAAACATTTATATTCTTTCACAAAATGTATTGAGAAACTTTGTGTTTGCTCGCAAAACATTTTCATTATCTCGCAAAAGTACTGCGCTCTCCCAAGAATGTTTACATTTGCTCGTAAAATATTTTCATTCTTTCATAAAAGTATTGCATTCCCCTGAGAAACTTTGTATTCTCCTGCAAAACATTTGCATTATTTTTGCAAAAGTATTGCATTCCCTAGAAACTTTCCATTCTCTTGCAAAACGTGAATTCTCTTGCAAAAGTGTTGCATTCCCTGAGCAACTTTGCATTGCCTCAAAAAATTTCTCTCGCAAAAGTATTGCGCTCTCCCAAGAACGTTTGCATTCACTCACAAAACATTTTCATTCTTTCACAAAAGTATTGCATTCCCCTGGGAAACTTCGCATTCCCTTGCAAAACATTTGCATTATCTTGGAAAAGTATTGTGTTCCCCCAAGAAACTTTGCATTCTCTCGCAAAAGCACTGAAATATAGTTCAGGCAGCAAACAAAGTTTCTTGGAGGAGTGCAAATGTTTTGTGAGACATCGCAAAAGCATTGGCATAATTTTTCATCCCATCTCATAAATTTTTCCATTATCATGTCCCCAAATCTCTGTAGATTTGGGATTTAGATTTGGTGAATTTTTAAGCATAAGCTGCCAAATAGCTGCCAGGTGGTTCCTGACCTACCTGACATGACTCGAGCATGACACATTTGGAGAGGCTAGCATTAAAACCTTCTGCTTATATAATCACCTGTCTGGCTTCAACCTCCGGCATTATGTTGGTAACAGTAAGCATTACCTCCTCCAGCTGTACACCTTACTGTACTCATGTTTTTGTTTTTTTAAGATGAATGCTACAGCCACAGATGCTGTTCAGAGAGCTAAAGATGTAAACCGCACTATTGCTTTAATCTCTGAGTGGATCACACGAGGACTAGACGTCTCCAGCTTCAATAGCACTTTCTATAATGATGCCAGTTTCCTGAGCTCACTCTAGAGGGGATTCAGACTAAAACCCAATCCAGACTCACATTTTTTCCTTTTCTAAAACCAAAAATATACAAATTAAGGCCATATCTATTGAGAATAAAGATTTCAAATAAATGTTCAGGAATGAGCTTTACATTTTTGATGTTGAAGAGTTGAGCTACATTATTGTTTGCTTTGATCTCTGGAATGATCTAGATCATTTAGAGCAATTCAAATGTGTCAGTGCTATCTACTATCTATTTGAGTTTTCAAATGTCTTACAACTATTATGCTTACTAAGTTCATGTAAATGCCTTATTATTATTATTTATTATTTTGCTACATTTTACCAGCTTATTTATGTGCATGTGAGGAGTGCTTATTTTTGTAATAATTTTATATTATATGCAATATATATATATATATATATATATATATATATATATATATAAAATATATGAAGAGTTCAGATGCAATATATATATATATAGAGAGAGAGAGAGAGAGAATTTTAGACAATTTACTCAAATAGTGTATTAAATTAATGTTAAAAAAGTTAATCAATTATAAAAAAAAATAAATACTTTTTTGAACATTATTACACCACCTTATTTATTGTGTAATGAATGCTTATATTTGTTTACAGAGAGATAGATAGATAGATAGATAGATAGATAAAAATGCAAAAATATAAAATTTAAAGTGGAAAAAAAAACTACATATGATCAAAGGTCTTATAACAAACAATCCTACTTCTAAAGTTTAATCCTAACTGCTGAGAAATAATTAATCTTTTTATTGTGGGAACATGATTAAACGGTTGACAGGATCAAACACTTGCAAGAAAGGATGGACTAAAGTAACCATATTTATCAGTGCAGGTGCACTGTGTGTGTTTTATTACAAATCAAAGGGACTTTCTAGTTCAAGATGTCCTGAACAATCCAGCTGTGTGTGCTTTGAAATGGAGGTCAACCACAGAACGAATGTCCGACATGCCTTTTCAAACAGCTTCCCTTCACAGAGAGCTTCATTTATCTGAGGAGAACAAGAGGATGAGGAGGCTCTCTGCGATTGGTCAGAAGAGCTCCTGACTGGGATTGGAGGATGATGAAACTAAGGACACATCAAAGTGAGGCAGGCTCATCTCTCCTCAATTAATCCCTGTTTAAACGCCGTTCTTTGGCTCCTGTGCCGCGTGCCACACCTTGAGGTTGTGCAGTTATGTGGGCACACAGACATGGTGGAACATGACTCAGGTAGCGCTGCTTTGGGTTTCATGAGAAACGGGACAGGGTTATCAAGAGGTCAAACGAGGACTTGACATAAATGAAGTCTTATGCAACTGAATCGAGTTCGGAGCTTCGTTATGTGCTCCTAAAAGTCCACAGACTGAGATCCAGTGGTCCTGGTCTCTATGAACACTGCTTAGACTCAGGTTGAGCAATGTTTAAGGAATAAGAAGATAATTACAGCCTCCCTCCCAGTAGATGAAGAGCTTTTCTCGTTGCTCCACGGCTTTGACGTGCGCCTGCGTTTGTAACTATTTGAAACATGTCACGAGTTGAAAGCAATAAGCTCATGATCCACCTGAAGGCTGAAATTACTTCATCATCGACTCTGTAATTAAAACTGGAGGTCTCAAAGCTGTGTGAAAAAAAAATGAAAAGGAAGCTCGAGTTTCAAGGATTATGCCACTGTGCGCATGAATCATGTCGCTTGAGGTCTGTTCAACTAACCTTGATTGTTCATGTAGATATTATTTATAATTATATTATTTATATCATGCAATTCTGACTTTTTTTCTCAGAATTCTGAATATGCATCTCACAATTCTGACCTCTTGTAAATCTTTTTATTAAAAGTATGTTATGAGATATGAATTTGTATGGAAGCATCAAAATAAAATGTAAAAAAAGTTTTTCTCACGATTGCGAGTTTGTATCTGAATTTACAGACTTTATAAAGCAATTCTGAATTTTTAGTTTATAAATCAAGAGGTTTTTTTTCTCCGAATTTTTTTCTAGTAAAATATTTTTTACTTTGCATTCTCTCGAAAAATGATTGAAATAAAAAAATCGAAAACCTTTTCTTGCAAAACATTTGCAGTCTTTCGAAAAAATTGCGCTCTCCCAAGAATGTTTGCATTAATTTTTTAAAACATTTTGAATTGCAAGGAAAAAGTCAGAATTGTGAGATAATTCCATGGCAGAAATAAGCATCCATAAATCTGAGTAAAAAGAAGAAAAATAAACATATTTTGTATATCATGTTTGTACAAACAGTTTACATAGTTAATGACACAAATTACTTATTTGAGAGACTAATAAATGATGCAGAATCTGAAATATTACAAAGTTTCTTAGTTTTTTTATGGTATTTACTTAAAAATACAGCAAAAAGTAATATTGTGAAATAATTGTAAAATTTAAAATAAGTTTTCTTTTGAATATATTTTAAAAAATGTATGCATTTTCAGGAGTCATTACTCTAGAATTCAGTCTCGCATGATTCTTCAGAAGTCATTTTGATATGTTGATTAATATGCTGTAAATAATTTTAGAGACTTTTGAACCTCACTATATTTCATATATACAGTCAGGTCCATATATATTTGGACACTGACGCAATTTTCATAATTTTGGCTCTGTATGCCACTAGAATAGATTTAAAATGAAACAATCAAGATGAAATTGAAGCGCAGACTTTAATTCAAGGGGTTGAACAAAAATATAACATAAAAAGCTTAGGAATTACAACCATTTTTATACACAGTCCACCCACTTTCAGGGGCTCAAATGTAATTGGACAAATAAATATAATCATAAATAAAATGTTCATTTTTAATACTTTGGGTTGCTTTTGCTGTATGTTTTGGGTCATTGTCCATTTGTACTATGAAGCACTGTCCAATCAACTTTGCTCCATTTGACTGAATCTAGGCAGAGAATATATCCCTATACACTTCAGAATTCTTCCGACTGCTTCTGTCCTCTGTCACATCATCACTAAACACCAGTAACCCAGTGCCACTGGAAGCCATGCATGCTCATGCTATCACACTGCTCCACCATGTTTCACAGATGATGTTGTATGCTTTGGATCATGAGCTGTTCCAAGCCTTCTCCATAATTTTTTCTTTCCGTCATTCTGGTACAGGTTGATCTTAATTTCAGCCATCCAAAGAATGCTTTTCCTGAAGTGGTCTGGCTTTTTTCTGTTTCTTGGAAAAGTCTAATCTGGCCTTGTTTGCACCTTGTTGTGAACCCTGTGTATTTGCTCTGGTGAAGTCTTCTCTTGATTGTAGACTTTGACAGTAAGACGCCTACCTCCTGGAGAGTGTTACTCACTTGGCTGGATGTTGTGAAAGGGTTCTTCTTTACCATGGAGAGGATCATCCAATCATCAACCACTGTTGTCCTCTGTGAATGTCCGGGACTTTGTAGGTTGCCGAGCTCACCAGTGTGTTCTTTTTTCTCTCAGAAGCTTAGTTCAGACTGTCAGCCCAAATCCGATTTTGTGCATATCTGGATGGAATCTGATTTGAATAACTGACTGTCCACACAGCATATCGCAACTGTTCAAATCCGATTTGTGTGTCCATAAACGCTCTTTCGTTTTTACTGAATGTGCATTGGTTTCTATGGTAATGCCGTTCAGTTGTTATGCCTACGCTAAAAACAACAGTAACAGCAATACAGTTTGCAATACAAATGTTGTCTTACCGTCGCGGTTGCGCCGTAGTATTATATTTCGTCTTGTGAGGCAGCGGCAGAAACGCAGGAAGCTTGAATGTGCGGCTTTTTTCCGTGCTGCCGACCTCCGCTACTTTGCTTTTTTCCCCTTTTTTTTTTTTTTTGTTGTTGTTATCTCCGCTACTTTCAAAACACAAAGAGGTGCGTATACTAGCAGTATATGTATTATTCCGCTTGACTTGCACTTCGCAATCTTGTTTCTGCAGAGATGTTCAGCGTGTTTTCTGCAAAAACGTCTGACGTATTTACGTTAACGTGGCGTGAGAACGTGAAAAAGCTACGCTAAATCCGATCTGACCGTCCAGACTAAATTGGATTTCCAGAAATGCGATTTGAATAGGATTCCAAACCACGTACGAATGTAGCTCGAAACGGATTTGCACAAATCGGATTTCATGTAGTTCGTTGTCGTTCAGACTATTTAAATATGATCGGATTTCAATCGGATTTGCACAAAAATCGGATTTGGGCTGAAAGTCTGAACGAGGCTAGAATGTACCAAACTGTTGATTTGCCCACTCCTAATGTTCCTGGTATCTCTCTGATGGATTTCTTTTGTTTTTGAAGCCTAACAATTGTCTGTTTTACTTGCATGCAGAGCTCCTTTGACTGCATGATGTGGGTTCATAGCAACAGCTTCCAAATGCAAATGGCACACTTAGAATCAACTCCAGACCTTTTACCTGATTAATTGATGTAGAAAAAATGAAGGAATAGCCCACAACTGTCCATGAAACAGGGAGGTACATATTAAAGAGCTCTAATTCCTTAACTTTTCCTCCAATTTTGACGAGAATACCCTTAAATTAAAGCTCAGTGTGTGCACTTTAAGCCCATATTCATTATATAACTATTACTTGAATATGTTTTGGTCAACAGCTAAAATAATAAAAATGGTGTCAGTCACAGTCAGTGTCCAAATATATATGGACCTAACTGTATGTATGTATATAAACATACAGTGCACAGCATAAATTAGTACACCCCCTCTAAAACTTAAATTCAGCAATTACTCTTTACTTAGATGAAATATTAGGGTTCTTTGGAGATACAATGTTCCAACAATCCTGCTTGATCAATTACCAAAGAAGAATGTCAAAATTAATCAGCAAAATAAGATTTTCTTATCAAAGTGATAAACTGTTGTGTTGCAAAAATGAGTACACTCCCCTGAAAGTTACTAAAAAAAAAAAAAAAAAAAAAAAAAGTGTATAGGTTTAAGGCTATTTTTGACCAACAGGTATAAGTATATTGAACCAAAACTTTTAAAGACAAGTAATTTCCTGACAATTAAAAGTGTTATATAGCCCACTGAATCATACTCAGACTTAATGCTGGCAGCAGTGGAACCATTTGGGAGAGAACTGCCAGGTGACTTATTTCTTAGCATAAAAGAGGTCAACGGTGCAAGAGAAATGCCAAATTATTGTTTTAAGTGTGAAAATATAGCAGAAGTAGCTCCAACATTCAAAAACAATGGACTTGTGACAAGCCTCCTGAAATAATCAGGTCTTCACTTTAAGTTTTCATTTAGTGATGAATGAATTTTTTGCTAGAAAAAGAGCAGGAGAAATAACATGCAACCTCTTCTAAGGTCCATATTTACAAAATAGAGACTTCTGGGAATCCATACTCTGGTCTCAAGAGACCAAGTCAATCATTTCGGATCCAAAAGCATCCAAAATGTTCTGGTGTTGCTAGAGGAGGAGTACAGTGAGAAGTGCTTGGTACTCACAATGACATTCAGTGGTAGTAAAGCTCTTATATAGGGATGAATGAGTGCTGAAGGTGTGAGGGAGCTGTGCTTTATCAATGCTGTCATCAATTCACACACTACTGTGTGATGTAATACAAAAATCTGAAACACAAGATGCTACCCTGCACTCATTCCCTGCATTATTGGGCATTTTTTCATCATGCAAATGAAGATATTCATTCTCCCAAGGTGAAAATCCTTCAGTGGACATGTATTTCACTCAGTCTTAACACTCTTGAGCAGCTGTGGGGGATTCTGTAGAGACGAGCTAGTTTATATCACAGAATTCTGACATTTTTCTCAGAATTCTGAGGATGCATTTCGGAATTTCGACTTCTTGTAAATCTTTTTATGACAAAGTATGTTAAGAGTATATGAATTTGTATGGAAGCATATATTTTTAATAAAAATATAAACAAAAAATTGCAACTTCTCACAATTCATAATCTCACAGTTCTGACTTGTTTCTCGAAATTGCGAGTTTGTATCTCGTAATTCTGACTCTACAGAGTTTATAAAGTAATTATGAGTTTTTTTTCCTCAGAATTGCAAGAAAAAAGTCAGAATTGTGAGAAGTCATAATTATTTTTTAAATTCATTTATTCTACGGCAGAAATAAGCTTCCATAAATGTGAGTAAAAAGTTGAAAAAAAAAACATATTTTGTATATCAACGAATATATATTTTGTACAAACAGTTTACATAGTTAATGACAAATTATTCCATATATTCCAAAATATTCCATAGACAAAATATTCTATAAAGTTCCTTATTTTTTAATGTACTTGCTCAAAAATACAGCAAAAATAGTAATATTGTGAAATAATAACAGTTTTCTATATAATATATTTTAAAATGTTTAATACATTTTCAGGAGCAATTGCTCTAGAATTCAGTGTCACATGATCCTTCAGAATTCATTCTAATATGCTGCAAATAATTTTGGATTGAGACTTTTGAACCTAACTATATTTTATTACTATATAATAATATTATTTAATCTATTTAATAAAATAGTGTGTAATATATTAGTTTATTTGTATGTTTTTTGTGAACTTACTTTTTAAGAAATGTATAAAGAAAACCATGCTAAGCATTCAAAACACCCCAGCAGTGATGTTACGTAAATTTGCATACTTTGTCTTGCCTTCCTTGCATATTTATTTACAATTTATAGCCACCTTTACACTATATTATGTCAACGTGACTGAAAACAAGAATATTCTTGTTAAAAAAATACTTTTTCCCCCCTTCAACCACTGGTATTTTCAGAAACAACTCCAGTGTTTGTAATGTTATTTATAAGATGTGCCTTTCTTTGTGAAAGATTATTCATGAATATTTCACTGAAATCCCATTAAGGAATGTTTGAAACTAAGGTGAACCTGACCCTCCTGTGATCCTGTATCTTAAAGCTCACGCATGTCACCATCTGTGTGTTACAGTGCTAAAACACATCCCAGCCCAGGTGCTCGAGTCTGCTATTGTTCTTTCAGTCTGTCCTTCGGCACTAAAATAGAGGTCCCTGGGAAAGCTGAGGGCCATGAAAGACGCCTCTGTGCCGCTCATGGCTGGAGAACACAGGGCTTCAGTCAGCATGGCCGTCAGTCCGTCACTTTCCTCTCTCTGCAATGCCATCTAATCCAGCCTGGACTTTTCAGCACCAGAGGCCTGGGATCCGGCCAGCTCAGAGCGAGAGCCGGCAGATAAAAACAGCCTAGGCTACAGGCTCTCTCTAGGGTGGCTCTTGTTCCACTGTGATCCGGCACAGAGGAGGGGGCATGGGGTGCACTGAGGAGAACCCCTCTGAACCGGAAAGTTAACAGTGAAAAATAGTAAGAGTAGCTAAGGAATCAGAAAATAAGGAAGAGAACCCACAAATGTAGAAATTTCAGTTGATATCAATATGTAAAAGTGTTTTTTTTTTTTTATTATAATCAATAACTGAATTAACAGTTAATTAATTAACAATTATTAATTATCAACAGTTATTAATTAACAATTAATTATTATAATTGTATCATTTTAAATTACAATATTCGCTCAGAGCTCGCCAGATCCCAGGTCTCTGGGTAGTCCAGGCTGGATTAAAAAAGCTTATTAGAAAGTAAATAAAATAAATTAAAATAAAATGAGGAAAAAAAATAAAAAAATAAAAATTATATATATATATATATATATATATATATATATATAAATATAAAAACTTGGAAACTAATTATCAAATTATCATAATTCCAACCTGATGTAAATTAATTTCAGTAAGTAAAATCACATGGTTAAAATGAAATGATAATATATTATGGTAATAAATCTACTAATGTATACATTTCAGTTGATACCAATATGTAAAAATTTTTATTATTATTTTTTAGGGCTCCCCTCAACTAAAGATTTTTCTGGTCAACTAGCAGTCGTTCGTTTTAAGCTATTAGTTGACTAATCGCATGTTTATTAATAAACCATATAAATCATAATAATGAGCCTTTAATTGCCTACATAGCCTACACGCAAAAAAAGCTTGCCACAACTAACCGGCAGATATAATAATTATGTGTCAATTATGTGTCCCTGTAAAAATAAACAATAAAGTAAAGTAAAGTGTAGGTAACCATTTATATATAGTATATTTATAGTCAAAATCTGTCAGTAGGTTAGTTGTGTATAGGTTTATAGTGTTTTACTTCATTATTGTATGTCTGTATTTATGTAGCACCGTGGTCCTGTGAGGCACGAGATTTCGTTCCACTGTATGTCCCCACATGTAGCGGAATGACAATAAAGCTCAACTTGACTTGAACTTGACTTGAAAAACAGCAAGGAGACTGCATTAACATTTTAATAATTTCTTGATAGACTAGTGCTTTCTTTGTTTTTGGCTTAAGATGAAGTTGGCAGCATTGACTCGTCATCTCCGCAGTAGGATTCATACGGATTACATAATCTGGGAATATTTGTTTTAAACGAACCAATTCAAATGAGTAGACAAAAAAGTAGACATTTCACTCTCTATAGATATACTTTTCATGTGTAAGGCAAGTATAAACAGAGTTTTGAAGTTTCGCGCTCAAGTTCACAGACAGAGACGGCAGAAAGCGCATCCTGTTTGCTTTAATTATTTTACCAAAGCACAATGTTTTGTTGTTATTGTGAGTGCACATAAATAAATGTAGAGTCTTTACAGATTCAAAAGATGGATTACTTTCCTCTGTATGTCCAAAAATGACGGAGTATTTTAAGAGCAAGTGACCGCACCGGGCGCCTCCATCTGTCATGTAGTGAGCGCTACTATTCAGCTTCCACACTCCGCATGGACACTTAGCGCATATTTTTCCTAAGTTAATGTTAGATTTAGGAGCCATGTAAAGTTGCTGCTATTAACATATTTCAGATGATAAGCCATATTTGAGGTAGATGACTTCGCCACTTCCTGCGACTAAGCGACTAATAAAATTTTGGTCAACCCAAGCCTCTTCTGGTCGACTAACGGTTAGTTGACTATTAGGGGGCAGCCCTATTTTTTTTGTATTATGGCCAATAACTGAATTAACAGCAGATATCATTTTAAATTAAAATAAAAAATAAAATTAAAAAGGTAAATTAAAAAAGTAAATAAAATAGAAAAAATAAAATAAAATAAAAATAAAATGTTTCTTTTTATTACTTGGAAAATCATAATTATTTTAATTCCAACCCGATGTGAATGCATTTCAATAAGTAAAATCACATGCTTAAAATGAAATGATAATGTTATGATAAAAAACCTACTAATGCAGAAATTTCAGTTGATACTAATATGTAAAAATTTGTCATTATGGTCTAGAACTGAATTAACAGCAGATATTATAATTGTATCATTTAAAAATAAAATAAACAAATAAAATAAAAAAGATAAATTAAAAAAGTGATAAAATAAAATAAAAAAAATATATTTTTTTATTACTTGGAAACTTCACGATGTGAATGCATTTCAATAAGTAAAATCACATGGTTAAAATGAAATGATAATGTTATGGTAATAAATTACTACTAATGTACAAATTTCAGTCGATACCAGTATGTAAAAATTATTATTATTTTTTTGTATTATGGCCAATAACTGAATTAACAGCTGATATTATAATTGTATTGTTTTAAATAAAAAAATACAATTAAATAAAATTAAAAAGGTAAATTAAAAAAGTTAATTAAAAAAGTAAATAAAATAAAATATATATAAAAATAAAATAAAATGATTTTTTTTTTAAATTGGAAAATCATAATTATTGTAATTCCAACCTAATGTGAATGCATTTCAATAAGTAAAATCACATGCTTAAAAAGAAATATAATATAACTGTATTATATAATATAACTGTAATAAAACATTTTAACATAAAATTATGGATCACTATTTAATACATACAGTGGGTACGGAAAGTATTCAGACCCCCTTAAATTTTTTCAATTTTTTTATGTTGCAGCCTGATATTGCAATTGTTTAAATTCATTTTTTTCTCATTAATCTATACTCCGTACCTCATAATGACAAAGTGAAAACAGGAATTTAGAAATGTCTGTAAATGTATTAAAAATAAAAAAACTGAAATGTCCCATTTACGTAAGTATTCAGACCCTTTGCAACAAAACTTGAAATTTAGCTCAGGTGCCTCGCATTTCTCTTGATCATTGCTGAGATGTTTCTACACATTGATTGGAGTCAAATTAAATTGATTGGACATGTTTTGGAAAGGCACACACCTCTCTATAAAAGGCCTCAGAGCTGACAATGCATATCAGAGTGAAAAACAAACCATGAGGTCAAAAGAACTGCCTGCAGAGCTCAGAGACAGGATTGTATCGAGGCACAGATCTGGGGAAGGCTACAAAAAAAAATTCTGCTGCACTGAAGGTTCCCAAGAGCACAGTGACTTCCATAATTCTCAAATGGAAGAAGTTTGGCTCAACCAGGACTCTTCCAAGAGCTGGTCGCCCAACCAAACTGAGCAACTGATGGATAAGGGCCTTGTCTAGACTGGTGACCCAGAAGCTGATGGTCACTCTAGTTGAGCTCCATGATCATATATGCAGATGGGAGAAACCTACAGAAGGACAAACATCACTGCAACACTCCACCGATCTGGGCTTTATGGCGGTGTGGCCAAACTCAATCTTCTCCTCAGTGAAGACGCATGAAAACCCACTTGGAATTTGCAGAAAAGCACCTAAAGGACCCTCAGACTCTGAGAAACAAGATTCTCTGGTTTGATGAACCTCAATTCTAAGCATCATGTTTGAAGGAAACCAGCTCTGCTCATCACCTGCAGAGTACCATCCCAAAAATAAAGTGTGCTGGTAGCAGCCTCATGCTGTGGGACTGTTCTTCAGCAGCAGGGACTGAGGGACTCATCAGAGTAGAAGAAAAGCTCAATGCACCAAAATACTGAGGTAGCCTTAATGAAAACCCAGTCCAGAGCATTCAGAACCTCAGACTGGGCAGAAGGTTCACCTTCCAACAGGACAATGAACCTAAACACACAGCCTAGGCAACACAGCAGTGGCTTAGGGACAACTCTGTGAATGTCCTAGAGTGGCCCAGCCAGAACCCTGACTTGAACCCTATCGAACATCTCTGGAGAGACCTGAAAATGGCTGTCCACCGACGGTCCCCATCCAACCTGACAGAGCTTGAGAGGATTTGCAAAGAAGAATGGCAGAAACTCCCCCAATCCAGGTGTGCAAAGCTTGTTGCATCATACCCAAAAAGACTTGAAGCTGTAATTAATGCCAAAGGTCTTTAACTAAGTATGGAGTAAAGGGTCTGAATACTTATGTAAATGTGATATTTCAGTTTTTTCTTTTTAATAAATTTACAGACATTATTAAAATTCTGTTTTCACTTTGTCATTATGAGGTACGGCATGTAGATTAATGAGAAAAAAATGAATTTAAACAATTGTAGTATCAGGCTGCAACATAAAAAAATTGAAAAAATTTAAGGGGGTCTGAATACTTTCCGTACCCACTGTACATATTAATACAGCAACATATCACATACTGATATGTTTGTTTGCTTGTTTGTTCATGGCAAGAAACAAGTGAAAAATAAAAAAAAAGCAAATAAATAACTATATATGAACAAATAAAAACAATTTGAAAAGGTCCATCTATCTATCTACCCATCTTTTTTTTCTTTTTTCCCCCCCCCAATACCAGGGCTGAGAAATGTTTCATCCAGAGATCAACTTCACTTATCCCAATAGTAATCTATTGTTATTTTCTATTATTGCTGTGATATAATTGTATAATTCTTGGGAATTGTTTATTGTAGGTTAATACATTTTGACATTACTGGGGCATTTTTTTTTGTAATAACATGCACTGATGAATCATTCAGTATAACACCATGTACTCAGAAAGTAAACAAGGTCAATCTGGACTCTTTAAGGGACAAAGAAATGGCAGTGACTGAACTGAGACCATGTTCATTCTCTCAGGTGCAGACTTCTTTTCTTACCTTCCACCATCAGCATGGGCTCCTTCCCTCCCCCATGAGCCAGCATCTCTCTACAGTAACGCTCTCCGGTTTCCCTGCAACAACGTGAGCAGACAGAGGTTTACTTTACACTACCAGCATCGTTCCCACAATCCAAGCCCGTAAACCCTTATGTTCCCTCTCTAACTGCCTGACATGTCCAAAACTGTCCAAACAAAAGGAAGTGCTAAAGAACAAAACCACAGCAGAGTAGTTAAGATATCCTGGTATTTTTAAAGACCCCATGAAATCAAAACAGGAGTTTTGTGGTTTTCAGTCTGTGCCTGTTAGCTTCAAGGCCATCTTTATGTTAGTCCACTTTTAGCAGATGTACACATTTAAACTGTACAGTTTATTTGTTCTGGGGTAATTTAATTCGGTATGGCATACACAAATCCTTCATTAGATGAATTTCATGCTTGCATCCACTATTAAAAATAAAGGTTCTTTACAGGCATCTACGGTGCCATTAAGAACCTTTAACAACCACAGAACCTTTCCGCTGCACAAAAGGTTCTTTATAGTGAGAAAAGCTTCTTTAAGTAAATATTTAAAACATATTTTAAAAGTTAAAAATGGTTCGTGAAAACCACCTTTTTTCAGAACCTTTATTTTTAACTCTCTGGTGTTGTTCATGTGGTGGTCAATTTCTTAAAAATTTGATTCGATTGTTTTTTTTTTTTAATGAAATAAATGTATTATAATTTAGTTTGCTAATTTTTTGTATTTAATATTTTGTATTTTATGGGCCTAAATCATATTTTTGAAATAGTTATGATCTATTTATTACTTGTTAACCACTTTTTGAGCATATCTTTAAACAAACTGTCATGAAACTTGAATGCTTTTATTAAGTTTGCAGTGAACAAAAGTGAAACTAAACTTAATTAAAAAAAAAAGCTTTAGAAGTTTATTATTATGAAAAATGCCCAAAAATACGATTTTAAAATTTTGGGCCAGATTAACTAAACGGCAAATTAGCGTTAGACCACAATTCCATAAAAGCGTCGATAGGTGGGGAAAATTCTGTGTGTAATTTACTGACAATGCACACATTAAAGAACACAGACGCAGCCAGATCATTTCCATAATGACCAGCGCAATCTACCAAGAGCAGCCCAAATTACCACCTGCTTTAAGACTTTAGTTTTTTTGGGTGTTAAATAATGGTGCAAATACCAGTAATTTGACGAGCGCAAACGTTAGTAAATCACGTTGCATGATTCATTTGAATACTCTCCTCCCATAAATTTCGCGTCTGAAAGGGAAACTCCTACAAATGCATATTCAGTAAGGTCAGGTGCAAAAATGACTGTGTCCTCGCCTTTTTAGCGCTAATTCTTCACTGTGTCTTTAGTAAATCCTGACAGTAATACTTTAACGCCAAAAGACTGGTGCAAGCTGTTAGTAAATCTGGCCCTTTATATGAAATATACATTTTCCAAAACATGTTTTCCTCTAAAACTGCAAGAAAAAAATCAAAGCCATAAATCTCAACAAGCTATGTTCCAAATTTCTGATATGTTGATATCTCAAAAAACGAGCTTTCAGTAAGATTTTGTTTGGGTGCAGTTCCAAATGTTTCCACTAGATGAAATTTGCTTTCCATTCGTTTCCAATGTGGTCATTTTTGACCGTGAACAGTACAAGCATGACTGTTTTTTCTGGACCATTTAACCTTTTCGAATCATGTGCATGAGTTTTTCTTTTTTTGTGTTCACATTGCAAGTGCCGAAACCTTTGCCCAAGTTTCGCACCATTCCAGTGAAGTAAAAAACAAAAAACAGAAGGTTAAGAGTGTACAATGTAGTGTCATTACAACTAATGCATGTGTCTTTCACAAACCTGTTGAGGGGGTCTTTATAGAAACACTGCTTCCACACCATGGAGGCCACTGCCCGTGACATCAGGTACGAGTAGTACTTCGCCCCATAGCCAACAAGATGACTGAACCTCAGCTGCCAGGCCTGCAGAGACAGGTGCAGGTGAACTAATCACAAGCTGCCGTAGGAATATTCCTGTTACATCTCTGCAAACGCTTGCCAAGTTATTTCCTAACCTGGAAACATGCTGATGCTAACAACATTCAATATCTCAGCTGCAACTGTGACCCAATTAAATGGAAGAGTCAAGTTATTGCCACACAATGCCTTCGGGACCATATTCATCAATAAATATTTACATTCCCAGAGCACAAATGGTGCAAAGCCTATTCCCATGGCTACTTTACTCTGAGCTAAATGAAAGAGAGTGATAATGTTTTGGGTGGGTGCAAGTTAGGGAAGTATTTTGCTATTAAAACACAGGCTAGACTTGTGTTGAAAGAGCTCAGGAGTTCAAACGCACCGCTGAGGGATGGAGACGTGCTTAGACACCCGCTGTTACCATTATCCCTGCAGGAAATGAACCGAGCACACTACGCTTGATATGACAGTAAATAGGGGCAACAAACCTGTTGTTATATGATAATATCAGTTTATAGCTACAGCTAATCTAACTGGGCGTCTGGTTTCATAAAGTCAGCAAGTAAGATGGTCGGAGTGTGACTGGTTTTGGATATACTGAATGAAGAAAGACATTCTTCATTACTGTCATTACAGGTGTTATGAAGCCACTGAATGTTAAGTGGATGGCATTCAAATCTACACAATAACTTTTAACGGTAATTTCTGTTCTGTGGATCTTGCATGCTATCTTGAAACAGCCTCGGTGCTCATGCAGGACACGCATACCTGAATTTGACTCGATTTAAAGCAATCTCAAACCCCCACCCTTTAAAATCATGTGACTCTCTACCGTATCTGATCAATAAAACACAAAACATACAGGTATAAACATTTACATTTTCATATCAATGTCATTTTAATACAAAACAAACAAAAACC
Organism: Tor tambroides; assembly: GCA_021397915.2. Taxonomy (NCBI): domain Eukaryota; kingdom Metazoa; phylum Chordata; class Actinopteri; order Cypriniformes; family Cyprinidae; genus Tor; species Tor tambroides. The sequence goes on from JAFVLL020009110.1 coordinate 167,154, forward strand.
CTCCCCAAAAATTAAAACACAACAAACCTAAAACAAACAATTGAGAACAAAGTGAAAATGAAAAACAAACCTAAACAATTCAAACCAGAAATTAAACAACCAAGAAACAAACAAACAAACAAACAAAGAAAAAAAAAAAAAAAAAGAATAAACCAGAAACCGAACCAAACCAGGAAACAAAACAGCAAACCAAGAAACAAACAGAAAGGAACAAAAAAAGACAAATCAACAAAAAAACAAAACAACCCAAACCTGGTAACAAAACAAACAAAAAAATAACCAACCAAACAAAACAAATAAACCAACAAAAACAACAAACCATGAAAAAACAAAACTATACAAGAAACAAACAACAAAAGAAAGAAAGAAAGAAAAAAGCAAAGCAAGAAACAAAATAAACCATGAAGCGAAAAACAAAACAAAACAAACAATCGAAGATATCAAACAGCACACTACGAAACAATCAAAACAAAACAAAAAAAGACAAAACAAGAAACAAAGAAACAAATCAAACTAAGAATCCAAACAAAAACTAAAAAGCAAAACAACCTGATCAAGGTAACAAATCAAACCAAATTAAGAAACAAACAAACCAAGTAACAAATCAAACCAAACAAAAATGAATCCAAACTCAACAAATAAACCAACCAAAACAACAAAAACAAAGCTCAGTTAGTTGGCTATATACCATTGAGGGCCTTTGCTCTTATCACAGGTCCCGGGGCAACCTTCTCCACTGTTCCATTCTAAGTGCAAGTGACCTGACATTAGGCTTACATACAGTCCGCTAAATACATGATTCACATCAAAATGTTGCAATCATCTGCACACACGAATTTTACAGATACATGTGTTACATAACTCTGTACTTTTGTAGGTACGTTATAAAAGCATTGCTACCGTGCTACAGGATATTAAGGACTCTGCAAAGACATCTGGCTCTAATGATTACTAAGGAACGTGCTGGACAGTCTGCTCTGATGCAGAATGTTTGCGTTAAGTGTTCCTCTGCAAAGTTGTTGAAGAGAGCCAGGGTTGTGTAAACAGCACTATGAGAGACACATTATGGTTGGAGAAGGTGAAACTGCTGTATAATACAGAGTTAAGCCCCAGAGTATCAGCAAGACATAACCCATATGGCCCCTAATGACTTCAGTAAGTTCAAATGCACTCCTGTAGGGACGTAACATCTGAAAGCTAAACATTAGCAAAGCAGAACAGCTACTTGACTATCAACACTCGCCTAAAATCTGTATTCAGTTATGGAAATATTTTCACTGCAGATGGATTCTGTCAGGCTGCTGGCCAGAAGATACTTTAACTGTACGTTTATCAGAATTTCACAGAACTGTACATCAAGGTCCTGAACTAACAAAAAGGACCAAATCTAACATGGTATTACCATGCTGTCTCAGTGGCCAGAGGAATGTAACGCTGTGTGCGAATGTTCACAAATATTAGCAATAGGACAAGAACTTCCATCTGGTCCATGTTTCTAACAGCTGACATTATCTTACAGAACACTATTAATGCCCTAGTAAAACGAATCAATGTCAACAAAAGTCAAACATCTGTAAATACGGATCTCTCTGTGAATCATTAACCATCTCCATCATTGGCCACAATCTTTATTAGTGGTCAGGCATCACTATTATTACTCATATTGGGGGAAAACTCCAGTGAAACTCCAATGCCTATGCCATTTGTGGTAAGACAAAAATGATACCTCAAACTGCAGGGCTTGTTCAGGAGAGGGGTGCTATTTTTGAAAAGCAATAAGACTTAATTTCCTCTAGGTGGATGAAATAATGGGCAAAATAAATCCCAATGTATACTTTTTTGTTTTGTTTAAAATTTATATTCATTAAAAAAAAGAAAAAAAAAATCCTGAAAAACTATTAAGCAGCACAACTGTTTTCAACATTGTAAAAAAATAAGAAAATGTTTCTTGAGCAGCCAATCAACACATTAGAATGATTTCTGAAAGATCATGTCACTGGAGTAATGATGCTGAAAATTCAGCTTTGCATCACAGGAAACAATTACATTGCATAAAGACTCATACATATAGAAAGTAAAATGTTTCTTTCATTAAAGAATCAATGTTTTTTGAAAGAATTAGTTGAATGAATGATTCAATGAATCTCTTATAGAGATTGTAATTTTCTGTTTTTAAACAAATTGATTGGGCAAATGATGCAATGACTCCCTCAAAATGATAGCAACTAGTTACTTTCCTTTTTGAATTAGTGTTTTTGAATGAATTGGTTAAGTGAATAATTCAATGACTCCCTCATAAACATAGTAACTTGTTTCTTTCCCTAATGAATCAGTGTTTTTAAATAAACCACTTGAGTGAATCATTCAATGACTCCCTTATAAACAGTATTTTTTTCTTTCCTTAGTGAATCAATGTTTTTGAACAAGTTGATTAGGTAAATGATTCAATGACTCCCTCATAAATACAGTAACTTGTAGTGTTAATTTCGTTAACGAAGACTATGATGAAAAATGTTCGTTGACGAGCTTTTTTCCCATGGCTAAGACAAGAGGAAGACAAGACGACAATAAGGTCAATAAACGATAACTATGACTATATCAACATGCAATTTCGTTGACAAAATAAGACAAGACTAAAATGTATTAAAAAAAATAAAAACTTTAACAAAAATCTCTATTTTCGTCAAAAAAAAAAAAGAGACAAAATGTTATTGCACACTGCTCTACACGCCTCTATATGTGAGCTTTCATGAGTGCGGTTGCCAAATATCAAAAGTTCAAATCCCCGAATCAGAGCTTCGCTGTTACAAGGATACATTTTCTGCCCGGTGTTTTGCTTATTTTAAGCAATCTGCCAACCATGCGCACGCGCTTGCTCCATTGCGGAAGCGCCGCCGCCGATGATCTGAAAACACCGAAAAACAAGCTGGAGTTTGGCGATCTAAATGAAAGTGTCACTCAGCCAGTCTGTCATGTGTTCTGTCATGAGATCTCGACTTTTTTTTTTTTGCGATTGTGATCGCTGATTAAACGCACTTACTCAACCGCTGTTGTTTTAATAGATAAATAGGCTATTGCAATTTGCAATTATAGTGGAATTATTTGGAATTTCACTGTTATAATATTTTTTGTTTGTTTTAGCAGTTTTCATAATGTAGACAGAGAGATTACATACATCTTTGGTATTAATTTATATAATAAAAAGCCTATAATAAATCAGTACACTAGATGAGGTAAAATGCACCATGAGTCCACACTGATTTGTGCTTACTGGTGAAAGTGAAGTACATTTTTCAAATGACAACAATCATTACAATTATAAATTTGAGCAAAAATAATTTTTATCAGTTTAACCACTATACAGCATGATGAAAATGTGACTAAGATCTGACTAAAACCTTACTAAAATGCTCACTGACTTAAACTTGACGAATCAAAAACAGGACAAGGTTGACTAAATATGATAACTAAAATGTACATTTGAGTAAGATTAAGACTAAATTAAAAATGGCTGCCAAAATCAATACTGCTGTACGGTTAATTAATAATAATCTTATTGTGAAAATGTCAAGTTTTCATTGACTAAAACTAGACTAAAATATTTCAGGTTTTCTTTGACTAAAACTAGACTAAAATGTTGAGACTTTTAGTCGACCAAAACTTGACTAAAACTAAATTGGATAAGGTTGACTAAATATGATAAAACTAACAAGGACATTTAACACGGGACTAAGACTAAGACTAAAATATAGCTGACAATAGCTGACAAAATTAACACTAGTAACTTGTTTCTTTCCTTAATGAATCAGTGTTTTTGAAAGAATTAGTTGAATAAATGATTCAATGAATCACTCGTAAAGATTGTAATTTGTTCCTTAATGAATCAGTGTTTCTGAACAAATTGAGTAAATGATACAATGGCTCACTCAAAAAGATAACTTGCTCCAAAACAAATTCAAATATAAAACATTTATTTTAAATTGTAAAACTATTTCACAATATTACAGTTTTTACTGTATTTTTGATCAAATAAATGCAGCCTTGGTGAGTGTAAGAGACTTATGAAGAAGAAAAAAAAAAAAAAACTTACTGACCCCAATCTTTTGAAGGTTAGTGTACATTGGAAGGAGGGATCAATAAAAATGTTCCCATGTGCGTCATGAAAAAATTGTCAGGTAAAAATCTGGTTTTATATCTTTACTGCAACAAAATTATGTCAAAACAGCTGTCATTCTTCAACAGAGTTGCATGCGGAGGGTTTTTACGGCCGTATGTGGGCTGAGGAAAGCTTTCAGTTGTTCTTTAATAGTCACTAAAACATGCATCCTACACGAACGAAAGACACACACGCATACTATTAGCTGCGTTCCCGTGAGAGGCAGTAATAACGGATAAAAAGGGGGAAGCTGGGTGATTTAGAGGATGGTAAAGACATTATGGCTGAAGCAATTAAAGAGAGAAGGGAATATTTAGAGTTGGGGGGAGGCCTGATTCCCAGTGGCTCCACATAATTACAGGCCAGGATGAACAGTTTATGAAGGCCATTCTGAAATAAAATATGCGTTTTAGATCGTTCCAGCTCTCAGGCGGCCATCTCTACAGCTGCCGAAGAGCTGAGAAAAAGCATTTTAAACTATGTTTTCCCTTCCAAAAAGACTCTGAAAGAAGAGTTTCAAATATTTGCCCCAGGGAGTGCTTCTTCAAAGTATATCTCTGCTTTGTTATTGCAGAAAAGGCCCCCGAAAAGGGCCGGAGAGCGGAGAAAAGCATTTTAATCCGTTAACCGTGCAGTGTCTGTGAAAGATGTAGAAAACCACACGGCAGGAAAGGGGCCAAAACTAAACTACCTTGGTGTGTTGATGTGTTTTTGTACTTCAGAAGCGGGAGTATAAGATGTTATTAAGGATTAGTCAAGGAACGCTTCCCAAACATTCATTAACTTCAATAACGGCAATGGATCACTTCATTTCAGGGCAACAGACCACCTACATATGGGGAGATGTGCTTTTTGTGAAACACTGATTTCTAGGAAGCATTTAATAACTAACAAATAATTCAAAGTTGTACTTGAGACCATGCACAATGTCTAAGCAAAAATTTCCTATAGCTGATTTTGAAAATTCAGGGAATTTTTGTAGTTCTACTATATGGATTGGCAGAAAAAAAAAATAAAACAAAAATAAAAACAAAACTAGTTATTTAATTTACATGAAACACACTTACTGTGTTGGTGACATATGGCAGGCCATAATATTTCTTCTGCATATCTATCATGATATCTGTCGTTGATCGATTTTGTGGTTTTCCATGATAAACTTGATCCAGGATTGCATAGAAAACCTAAAGAGAACCATTTACAGAAACCTTGAGTTTAAACAACAAAGCATTTATTAATTAACCATCTATGTTGCATTATATATTGTTTAATATTAGCTCTTTTATTTTGGGAAGCAGAAAATATCAGAGCATATTTTTTTCCAAAATGAATCATGTTTATAAATGTTAGTTTTTAAAAGGACATAATTATTACCTAAATGGTTTAAAATTAAATTCATACATTAAAATGTTTTGATTACTGATTTTACAATCCACATTTGAGCTTTACTGTGAAAAATTATATACGTGTGTGTGTGTGTGTGTGTATTGGTCATCACATCAGTTATAGGCCGTAATTAAAAAGTCAACATCATTATTGTTTATATTATCAATAATGTTCTATTCAGTTCTATTCTATGTCAGTGCATACTTAAGGTATGGCCCTGAAAATTAATTTTAAAAAGAATAATTCTCTCTCTTATGAAATTCAGTCATTTTTGTTATATTTTATAGTCCAAAAATGGACTTTACGTTGGAATTTCTTAGTGCTGAAGGAGAAGATCTGGTACCTGAAGTTGAGTGTCAGCTGCACCACAGACCTTCTTGGACTCACAAAGACGGGCCACCATGCTTTGCGGCAAAGGCTGTGAGAAATAATATAGATTAAAACTATAAATACACATAAAAATTTTAATTTATGAACTGCTCATTCAAAATTGAACAAGTTACTTCAGAAGACTTGGGAATATTGTATGAATCCTATTGACTATTTTATGGTACTTTTGCATTTTGTTTGAAACTTAGAAGTACCAGTCCCAATTTATTGTAGTTTAAGAAAGTGACTTGCATAGATTTCAAAATGAGTTTTGAAATAATGATCATCCTGATCAAGACCAACATGAACATTGCGGTGCAGCATACAGCGTACCTGTCCAGTCTGATAGTGGCGAGCGAACTGACTGATCACACGATAGTCTGTGGCAAAATATTCCATTAGAATAGAAGGTACCTCTGCAAAATCAGTGGCACACCTTGTTCCTATAGAGAGAAACAATATCACTGTGATTATGCTGTACATTTTAAAGCTGAAGACCACAAATCTGAACAAAATTAGTTGATTTCTGTAGTGATCATATCATACCTGTCACATGCTGGTAGCGGGTGCGTCCCAGCATGGAGTGCATGGCATGGCCCATCTCATGGAAGAGATTTTCCATCATGCCCGGGCTGAGCAATGTGGGAGCAGAGCGTGTGGGGTGAGGCAGGTTCAGCATCAGGACCACCGTCGGCAGCTGATACTGCCCATCTTCTAGCTGCCTCCCACCACGAATGGTGAAGTGGCAGTCCTGAGTGGCACACGAAAGAAACTGGGTTGATCAAAACTGATTGACTGCAATTAAAATATTTAATTCCTGAATAAATCAGTTTTATTCCTAAATGAGTAGGTGTTTTTGAACAAATTGCTTGAGTGAATTATTCAATTACTCCCTCATAAAGACAGCCTTTTTCTTCTTTCCTTAATGAATCAATGTTTTAGAACAAATTAAGTAAATGATTCAGTGGCTCACTCATAAAGATACTTGTTAACAATTGTAACTTGTTTCTTTCTGTAATGAATCAGTGTTTTTGAATGAATTGGTTAAGTGAATGATTCAACGACTCCCTCATAAACATAGTAACTTGTTTCTTTCCCTAATGAATCAGTGTTTTTAAATAAACCACTTGAGAGTGAATCACTCAATGACTCCCTTATAAAGACAGTAATTTTTTGATTGAGTAAATGATTCAATGGCTCACACACATAGAAAGTAAACTGTTTATTTCCTTAATGAATCAGTGTTTTTGAACAAACTGATTGGGTAAATGATTCAGTGACTTCTTCACATAGACAGTAACTTGTTTATTTCCTTAATGAATTAGTGTTTTTGAATGAATTGATTGAATAAATGATTCAATGACTCACACACATAGAAAGTAAAATGTTTCTTTCCTTAATGAATCAGTGTTTTTGAATGAATTAGCTGAATAAATGGTTCAATGAATCACTCATAAAGATAGTAACTTGTTTCTTTCCTTAATGAATCAGTGTTTTTGAATGAATTAGCTGAATGAATGATTCAATGAATCACTCAAAGATAGTAACTTGTTTCTTCCCTTAAAGAATCCGTGTTTTTGAATGAATTAGCTGAATGAATGATTCAATGAATCACTCATAAAGATAGTAACTAGTTTCTTGATTGGGTAAATGATTCAGTGACTCCCTCATAATGATATTAACATGTTTTTTCCTTAATGAATCAGTGTTTTTGAATGAACTGCTTGAGTGAATTATTCAACGACTCCTATATGAAGACAGTATTATTTTTTATTTCCTTAATGAATCAATGTTTCTGAACAAACTGATTAAGTAAATGATTCAATGACTCACTCATAAAAATGAATCAATGCTTTTGAATAAATTGGTTGAGTGAATAATTGTATAATGTTGTATAACACATATTAATTAAAAACTAATGACACTATAGGTCAGGGCTGGGCAATTTCAGTCCTGGGGGTCCTGCTGAGTTTAGTCCATCCCTAATCAAACACACTTGAACAAGCTAATCAAAGTCTTCAAGATTACTAGAAAGCTACAGGCAGGTATGTTTGATCAGGGTTGGAGCTAAACTCTGCAGGACAGTGGCCCTCCAGGACCGAAGTTGCCCGGCCCTGCTATAGGTAGATGGCTTATCGGAGACTTTCTTTACCTGGTGAGGTTTGTCTGGTCTGTAGAAGAAGTCACAGTAGATGTATCCCAGCAGTCCCTCTGTTTCATGCACCACAGCCTGAAGAAACGATTCAAAATGTCAAGTGACATTAGAAATGAAGTTGGCTTGACCTGAAGATGAGCTCTTATTTAAGCCCACTGGGTTTGATAATCGAGTACAGAAGTGTGATCTCACCAGCTTGCGCACATCTTCGTTCCAGACCTCCCCCACACTGGGCTGCTCAGCCAGCAGTGATACACCATACAGCTGCGTGAAAAGACCATTCAGACCTTCCATACACGCTCCCAGCGAGAAGTACGGACTGTACAGACTTGGCTCTATATTGAATCTGTCGAGACAAAACACAACATTCCAATATGCCATGTTAACAAAGGCTGAACGTCAATGAACAAATTTTACTCACCAAGAGCACAGACTACAAAAGAAACATTTTGAGAATGTGAAAGTCTCAAAAAAATTATACATATACACTGCTTAGATTTTTAATGTTTTTAAAGAAGTCTCTTATGCTCATCAAGGCCGTATTTATTTGATGAAAAACATAGAAAGAAACTGTAATATTGTGAAATATTATTACAATTTAAAATAAATATTTTCTATTTTAACATACTTTAAAATATAATTTATTTCTGTGTTGGCAAAGCTGAATTTTCAGCATTATTACTCCAGGCTTCAGTGTCACATGATCATTCAGAAATCATTCTGATATGCTGATTTGTCAAAGTCGGAAAGAGTTGCAATGCTTATTAATATTTTTTGAATCTGAGATGCTTTTTTCAGAATTTTTTGATAAATAAAAAGTTAAAAAGAACAGCATTTATTTGAATAAGAAAACTAGAATTTGAATTTAAAACATCCATTCTGAATAAAAGTAATAACTTAAAAAAAGAAATCTTACTGATCCCAAACTGTTCAACAGCACTGCAGCTTATTTTAGGAGAAAGTTTTTAGACGTAAGAAAATGAATCTCATGCTTTTCTCAGATCTCTTACCGTTCTGCACGTATCACACCACTGAAATATGGATGGTCCCATGGCATTAGCTCCTACAGAGGAAGATTTAATTCTGGTTAATTCTAGAGCAATGAACTATTTTGCACTTAAACTTGCAGGTATTACTAAGTTTAGTAACATTTTTTTAGGAACATGCAATAATCAGATGATATGAAAATCCAAATATCATAAATAATTGCGTGCTTACAGGATTTCTGGGGTTGAGTTTTGTCTTCATTTCCTTCATCATTTCAAAATCCTTCTTCGTGCTAAAGTTTACAGAAATATCTGTTCATATATTATATATCATATATAAACATCACAATTTATATTATATATATGTGTATAAAACGTAGTTGACAGTGACACCTAGTGGCATCTGCTAGAATAAGATTCTGACAATACTGCAGGAGATTAATTAATTTTACACTTTCTTAAAAAAACATTTTAATTTTTGCACATAATATGTTCATTATTATGTACCCACAGCTTAAGGCAACTGACAAAATATTGAAGAGGGAAATCTCAACCTGTCTGAGAGCTTGTCTGTGATCTGCTGTAAAAAACTCATAACTGCCTCTGTGGAGAAACAGACCTTATATATAATATAATATAATAAAACATTTTATTTAAAACATATTAAATAATTGTTATTCTTGCAGTTCTGTTTGGTGTAGCTAGTGGTACAGAGACAACACATTTCAGGTTTAAAACGTAGAAAATAAAAATGAATAAACTTTAAAAAATAAAATGAGAGATTCAGAAACAAAGTCTACCTGGGTTTTTGGCCATGGTTCCTTTTAATGCTCTATGTGCGTAAGATTCATAACCAACCAAGCGAGCCAGTTTATCTCTACAGGACAGCAGTTCCTCAAGTATGTGCATCACATTTGAATTCGGGTAGAGGAACACTTTGTATGCAATTTCTCTGACCTGAAAAATATGTGCACAAACCAAAAACTCTAGCTACCCCACAACAAAGCAACCTGAAAATATACATCAATCTATTATAATTCAATCTTTATGCAACTTCATTTAAACAGTTTTCTAATTACGGAAAGTGATCTACCAGATCATCAGGCGCATCTGCATTCAGGCCTCCGATCTGAATATATTTCCCGTCTTTAGTAAAGTGCTGGTGAATGTGTTCAGGAAGAGCTCTCTTCTCTATTCTGTTGGGCATGTGGCAACTCATGAGAAACTGATTGCTCAGATCCAGCAGCTTCACATTCAAGTTCACAGCCTCTTTCCTCTGTGAAAAAGAAAGGAAATCTGTGAGATGCCTAGCTGTGTCTTACACTGAGATCAGTTAAATGCATAATTAATACAAAAACTCATACCTTTTTTTTATCCAGATGGATTCCACTTATCTCAAAGTCAAACATAAACAGTTCAGCCACTCTTCTGCATAAATAAAATATTCATTCGTTTTACAAATAAGAAAAATTAAAACAAGACACAGTTTTCAAGGTCTATATACTATGTCTGTTTATTTTGAGGTAAGAACTTATATTCATGCAATAACAAATAAATAAATGGCATGTAATGGCATAACGATTGTCCTTGTAGCACAACATCTGCATCACTATCATGGCTAATTTATATTTTAAAATAAAAAAAGAAGGCCTGATTTATACCTTGTTTCTGGGTCCAGTTTGGAAAAGATCTCTTCGTTATCCAGCAGGTCCTTCAAGCTCTTACACAATTCGACGTTAGTATTGAGCCTGTGGGACAGATTCAAAAAAAACAACAAAACATAAAGATCTTGGGGGGGGGGGGAATGGGTGTATTTAAATCCAGGCCCACCTCTCTACCATAGTACCAATGTTTATACAAGTCCTTTCTCCAGCCTCACGGTATGATGGGTCTGGATGTGCCACTTTGATAAAATCAGCCTAGAGAATTACAAATAAATAAACAAACAAACAAACAAACTATATAAATATGATAATATTAAAATGTGAAATATGAAAATGTATACATATAAAAATAAAGATATTTGATGTGTTTTAATTAGTGCTGTCAAACGATTAATCGCTATTAATCGCATTCAAAATAAAAGTTTTTGTTTATGTAATATATGTGTGTGTACTGTGTGTATTTATTATGTATATAATAAATACAAACACATTCAGCATATATTTTGAAAATATTTACATGTATTTACATGTTTATATTTATATTCAGATCATTTATATTATATATAAATATATTTAATATATAAACATAACATTTTTCTTAAATATATACATGTATGTATGTGTATTTATATATACATAATAAATATACAGCACACACACATTTATAATGTTAACAAAATCTTTTATTTTGGATGCGATTAATCGTGATTAATCGTTTGACAGCACTAGTTTTAATATATACATTTTTACATATAAAACCAGTCCAAAGTTTTAAATCATTAAGATTTTATTAAAATTTTAGAAAGAAGTCTCTTATGCTCACCAAGGCTGGATTTATTTATTATATCAAAATATAGTAAAAACAATAATATTCTGAAATAGTATTACAATTTAAAATATTATTTGAATATATTTTAAAAGGCAATTTAGTCAGTCTTCAGTGTCACATGATCATTACAGAAATCATTCTAATACTATGATTTAAAACAGTTTTCTCTGCTTTATATTTTTTGGAAACTGCACTTTTTACTAAATATATCTAGTCAACTAAATTATTGCTTTTATGCAGCAAGGATGCATTGAATTGATCAAAAGTGACAGTATAGCCATTTATAATGTTACAAATGAACAGTGTTGGGGAAAGTTATTTTTAAAAGTAATGCATTACAATATTGCATTACTCCATAAAAAAGTAACTAATTGCGTTACTTAGTTACTTTTAATGTAAAGTAATGCTTTACGGTACTTTTGCAATACTTTTGGTCACCGGGGCTGGGCTTGTTTATTTATTTTTAATAACAGAAAACCAAAAAGTAATATTTTTCACGACTGTAAAGGCTCTTTCACACCAAGAGTGAAATTAATAAGCCTCAGGCTTAAAAAAATTCCTCTGCACTTATTCCCAATTTCTGTCAACACGGGGACAGGAGAGGTGTCAGTGAATAAATAGGAAACTTGCGTTACTTATTTGAAAAAGTAACTCAGATGCAAAAACCTCTAAGTGCCGTCTGAAATTTTCTTCTAAGATTAGCATTTTTATCAGGTTATGTTCAGTTATTTCACTTTGATGGCAATGACAAGAACCTATTCATTGCCATTAAAGTGAAATTAGTAAACCTGCACACAGAAGTTTTGATAAAAATGCTCATTTTAGAAGAAAATTTCAAACGGCACTTAGAGGCTTTTGCATCTGAACTCTTCAAATATAATATAAATAGAAAACATTTATTTTAAATTGTAATAATAGTTCATAATATTATGGTTTTTATCGTATTTTTTATCAAATAAATGCAGCTTTGGTGAGCATAGATGTCTTTAAAAAAAAAAAAAAAGGAAAATTAATAAATAAACATATACACATATTCTTAAATTTAATTGTCACAGCTTTGAATTTCAAATGAGGAGAACAGTCTTCTAAAGCTTTCATTTTTCATATATTTATATATATCAACCATGTTTACCATGTCTGCCACTCTGCACAGGCTGTCGGAGAGTTTGTCAAAGATCTCCACGGTCTGGACTCCTGGAGGGCAGCGACAGGCTTTCTCCACCAGCTGCTCTGTCTCCTGCAGGGCTCTGTCCTGGACCACCTCAAAGCCCTCCACAGAGCTGAGCTCTGGGACACCAAACAACCCCTAACAGACATATAGTTTGTATTCACTCTATTATAAGACAATCAGCAATTCAACTTAGACAGATTCAGTCAGGTACTTACCACATTTTGTTGGAAGAGGTCTAGTCTCCTCTGGACTTTGGCATTGAAAGCAGCTCCTACAGGTGACCAGGTGGTGACTGTCCTGCAGACCCGCGCTGCTGTCCCATGCCTGAGCAAACACACCAGGGGTCTGTACACTGACATAACTGATGAGGACAGTAAACATACGACTAGACCACTACACTGAATACAACATTCACAGTCAACAAAACTGACTAAACTACCTAAACTAAACAACTCTAACAAACGGAACAGCACTGCAGTTAAACGCAACTTTGCGGGGTTTTAAGAAAAGAGGCATGACAATGACAGTTAACACATAGATTTTACAGCAGCACTTTCGACATGGAAATAAATTCTTGAGACTTTCTAAAATAATATTTCACTCTTTAGAAACGCTAAAATGTGTTTAATTAAAATAGTTTCATTAATAAACTTGTGATATGATTATTCACATGATGTCCAAAGATGTTACTGAGTTTAAACAGTATCTGGTTTAAATCGAAAGTGAATATGAAGTGAATCATCTCTAGTATTTCAAAATAAAGGTTCAACAATTATCTGAACATAATTTCCACAATATATATAATTTAGCGAGATTTCTCTATATACTACTGCTACTACCACTACTACTGTTAATACTATTGCTACTACTATTTTATCATTATTGCTCATGCTCGTTCATACATTTTTTATATATTACTTAACAGTTCTTTGTATATTAGTATTAATATTAACATGAATGAATGAATGAATAAGGCATTTATATAGCGCTTGTGTATAGCTGTACAACATAAAAGTTCATTTATTTCAGTAATTCAACTCAAATTGTGAAACTCGTGTGTTAAATAAATTCAATGCACACAGACTGAAGTAGTTTAAGTCTTTGGTTCTTTTAATTGTGATGATTTAGGCTCACATTTAACAAAAACCCACCAATTCACTATCTCAACAAATTAGAATACTTCATAAAACCAAAAAAAAAAAAAACACAAAACACCATTTTTAGTGAATTGTTGGCCTTCTGGAAAGTATGTTCATTTACTGTATATGTACTCAGTACTTGGTAGGGGCTCCTTTTGCTTTAATTACTGCCTCAATTCGGCATGGCATGGGGTGATCAGTTTGTGGTACTGCTGAGGTGGTATGGAAGCCCAGGTTTCTTTGACAGTGGCCTTCAGCTCATCTGCATTTTTTGGTCTCTTCTTTCTCATTTTCCTCTTGACAATACCCCATAGAGTCTCTATGGGGTTTAGGTCTGGCGAGTTTGCTGGCCAGTCAAGCACACCAACACCATGGTCATTTAACCAACTTTTGGTGCTTTTGGCAGTGTGGGGAGGTGCCAAATCTTACTGGAAAATTAGATCAGCATCTTTAAAAAGCTGGTCAGCAGAAGGAAGCATGAAGTGCTCCAAAATTTCTTGGTAAACGGGTGCAGTGATGTTGGTTTTCAAACAACACAATGACATTGCACCCCAAATCATCACAGACTGTGGAAACTTAACACTTGACTTCATGCAACTTGGGCTATGAGCTTCTCTACCCTTCCTCCAGACTCTAGTACCTTGGTTTCCAAATGAAATACAAACTTGCTCTCATCTGAAAAGAGGACTTTGGACCACTGGGCAACAGTCCAGTTCTTCTCCTCAGCCCAGGTAAGATGCCTCTGATGTTGTCTGTGGTTCAGGAGTGGCTTAACAAGAGGAATACGACAACTGTAGCCAAATTCCTTGACACATCTGTATGTGGTGGCTCTTGATGCCTTGACCCCAGCCTCAGTCCATTCCTTGTGAAGTTCATCCAAATTCTTGAACTGATTTTGCTTGACAATCCTCATAAAGCTGCAGTTCTCTCGGTTGGTTGTGCATCTTTTTCTTCCACACTTTTTCCTTCCACTCAACTTTCTGTTAACATGTTTGGATACAGCACTCTGTGAACAGCCAGCTTCTTTGGCAATGCATGTTTGTGGCTTACCCTCCTTGTGAAGGGTGTCAATGATTGTCTTCTGGACAACTGTCAGATCAGCAGTCTTCCCCACAATTGTGTAGCCTAGTGAACCAAACTGAGAGACCATTTTGAAGGCTCAGGAAACCTTTGCAGATGTTTTGAGTTGATTAGCTGATTGGCATGTCACCATATTCTAATTTGTTGAGATAGTGAATTGGTGAGTTTTTGTTAAATGTGAGCCTAAATCATCACAATTAAAAGAACCAAAGACTTAAACTTCAGTCTGTGTGCATTGAATTTATTTAATACACGAGTTTAACAATTTGAGTTGAATTACTGAAATAAATGAACTTTTCCACGACATTCTAATTTGTTGAGATGCACCTGTATTTAGAGTTCTCTGTATACTACTACTGCTACTGTTTCTACTATTACTACTACTACTAACAATCTGTCTGTTTTCTGTGAACTTAAACATTTACATTTTTCATCTTATACATTTTTTATATATTACTTAGAACAGTTATATATTATTGTGAACAGTTTTTCTGTATATTATTATTAATACTACTACTACTACTAATTTTACACAACTGTTTAACATCAACTTAAACGCTTATTTTTAAAAGCAAAAATACTAATAATTATATATAATTAATCCTTTTTTGAGTTAATGGCGGTTACATAATTGAAATTTGTTCTAATTAATTCAGAATTTTTCTAAATGAATATTGTCATCTGTTTCTCAAGATAAGAGGATTATTTGAATAAGCTGGTAAATGGGCTTTACTATTTTACTTCTATTTTACATTTATGTTACATCTATCTATCTATCTATCTATCTATCTATCTATCTATCTATCTATCTATCTATCTATCTATCTATCTATCTATCTATCTATCTATCTATCTATCTATCTATCTATCTATCTATCTAATCTATTCTAGAAGTGGGCGTGGCTAGCAGCTGCATGACGCAGTACGTTCTGTGCGTGCTGTGTGACGCGCATTCACTGCCGCACTGGACAGTCACATGACAGGCATATAGACGTTATGGAGCTGTTTCGCTGTCAAACTTTAATCCGATTTCACTTTTAAACTGCAAAAGCGATGGACAGAGTGCGATTTTTGACGGCTTCTGATCTCCAGTGATATGTCAGGTCGGTTTTCTGTTCCTCTACAAACCCCACGTGTAAACATGAGTGTGTTAAAATGTACGATGTCAATTTCACAGTAAACAACTAGCTAGTTCCTACTTTTGTTGTATTATTTCAAAGATTATGCCATAGTGAGAAGCTGGTATTTTCAGGTATTATAGTTAAGCAATGTTTATTTATGCCAGCTGAAAAATAAATGTTTGCACAATTGCTTAACATTCATTTTGGCTTATGTTGACATATCCAGTCAAAACTATTCTTTTAACTTTTATGTTAAGTATATTATGGGCACATACAGAAAGAATAGCGATCTTTTGTCTAGCTATTAACTGAAAACATGCTTTTAATGTTTTGCAGAGTCATGCACAGTCACTCTGTTTACTTACCCAAATGTTTTAACACTAAAAAAGTAATATTATGATCCTTTTATTTACATATTTCATTTTTCTATTCTACATGGTGAATATAATGCATCTAAATACTGTATGTGTCCATCATCATCATGTATTAAACCGGACATCACTCCACCCAAATGTATCTTGATGCATCTATTTCTGTTTTTCCACTTTCTTACACCATTGCCTCTATGTATTTGTTATTTTGTAGCTAAACCCCTGCGTCATGTCTGTGGATGGCCCCCGGACCTCTGTTTTCACCTTTCAGTCCGCTGTTCACAGCCATCATGTTCTTTGCTCGCTGGAGGAGCTGAGACAGAAGGAGCTCTTGTGTGATGTGATGGTTGAAGTGGAGCGCAGGAGCTTTCGAGCGCACTCTTCAGTGCTGGCTTCCTGCAGCGACTATTTTTACACCAGACTGACAAGCCACAGCCGAACGAACCTCACCGTCAGGTTACCGGATGAGGTAATGCTTGATATGGTAAATGGGTTGAATCTGGAGGTTTTGAGAAAACTATGGTTAAGCTGTCATCCCTTTATGATTTGTTGTCATTTTTAACACATTAACACCCATGCATACATTTAAAAAAAAAAACAAACAAACCCTAAAACATCATCGCTTACTCATGCCTGAATAAATCCATGAAGGTTACTATGAGGATCAATGACTTGATGTATATAATTTTTGTTTTTGTGTAGAAATATTTATTCAAAAATACATCAAAATGCAATTATACATTTAGGCCTGGTTTCACAGACAGGGCTTAGAATAAGCCAGGACAAAGCCATAGTTCATTTAGGACATTCAAGTAATTTTTATAAATGTGCCTTAGAAAAAAAAAAAACATTGGTGTGCATCTTGAGACAAAACAAAGGCACTGATATATTTTAAGATCAGTCAGTGCAAGTTTCTTTCAGTTGAAACAGCTCAGATTTACATTTAGGTCTGGGTCTAGGCTTAAGCCTTGTCTGTGAAACCGGGGGATACTGACTTGAATACACCTCTTCTATGATGAGCATGTTTATAATAAATGAATTATAATTTATATATTTTTGGGAGGAAAAAAAATTAAAAAAGTATCTTGGTGATGTAACTTTCCAGATATCATGATTAAGAAAAAAGGCATCAAATTAATACAATTTTTAAATGTACTTTATTAGGTATTTTTGGCATGATTTTTTATTATTAATAGTATTTGTTAGAAAAATATTTTTACAAAACAGTTTATTTATACTTGTCAAGGATCCCTGCAGACCATGATAACTATGTGTCAAGACCTTTAAGTTTTTTAAAATACTAGATAATTTGACCCTTTTGTGACAAGGCAAGGTTAAATATCAATATCATGACATAATAAATAATTAATAATTTATAAAAATGAATTAATAATCATCATTATATTTGTATGTGTGTGTGTGTATATATATATATATATATATATATATATATATATATATATATATACAAATATCATGATGAACATGGTTTAAAGTTATACGTTTCTTTGTGGAGCATTTGTTATTTGTTTTGACTTCCATTTTATGGAAAACTGTTTTATTGTTTTATACACTTTAACTAACTTTTCCTAGAGTGTACGATGGAAAAAACTAAGTCGAACGAGTTTGGCGTGACATGAGGGCGAGTAAATGATGACAGAGTTTTCATTATTGTGTGAACTCTTCCTTTAAAAATTGTTTACATTGCAGTGCTGTCAAATTAGGCCTTATATATTGAGATTAAATTGAGTAAATGAAGTCACAGCAATAACCCAGTAATGCGATTTTCAAATGATTTATTCATACAGTAATCATGACTAGATCGTTAATCTCCCAAGGTCACGGTGGAAGGATTTGAGCCTCTTCTGCAGTTCGCCTACACTGCAAAACTTCACTTCACGAAAGAAAACATCCTGGAGATCCACAGATGTGCCGAATTTCTCGGATTTCAAAACCTCGATAAAGCCTGCTTTGAATTCCTCATCCCAAAGTTTTCTGATGGTGGTGGAACTTCAAAAAAAGCAAAGGGTAAAAGCAAGAGCCAAGCATCCCGTGAAAAATCCCAATCCATCTGCAGTTCAAGTGACCAAAACCCTGAAACTGGAGAAGATCGCGTACCTCAAGATGCAAGCACTGTCATGCCAGCTGCATCTGCAACATCCTCTGTAGAAAGCCCTAAAGATCGTCCCCCCATCTCAAATGACAAAGAAATGCAGTTAGATTTATCCCCGCTTTACTCAAGAAGCACTTCATACCACATGGGTGATGGCCAGGATCAGTTTTGCCTACAGAACTGTGGCCCGCAGCTGCCTTCCTCTTCTATGGCGGCTGCTGAAATTTGTCCTTTCCTGTCCATTTCAAGCACCGGTGACAATGAGAAACTGCATTCTTCTGCAGCAGACTGTGGTGGGGACATTTTAGCAATGGAGGACGATTTCCAGAAGGAACTAGCAATGGATGTGCATTGTGAACCACCTACTGATAAAGACCTGAGCATATCCAGTATCACCGAGGGCCACTTTGACCAACGTGAAGGGCCTCTAATGCCGCCCACCGACTGCAGCCAACTGTGTCCTCTGAATTCTCCGCAGTCAAGTGGGGTTTTGGACGGCATTTCTGGCGCTCCAGACCTCAGCAACATTGGCACCGACGACAACCAACAAACGTTCTCTGAACTGACCCCCAAAGAGTGCCCCACAGAACGAAGCACGGTGGAAAGGGAAGTGGCTGAGCATCTCGCAAAGGGTTTTTGGCCAGATTTGAGCTCAACCTTAAATGAGCCTCTACCTTTGGACTCTATCGACCAGTCATCTGCAGGAAATGGCTCAGACTTCCACTGGTTAAAGCATCTGGATCTGGGCGCTGCGCCTGATGATTGTCCCTTCCTGAGAGACCTGAGCTCCAACGATAGAGAGACCTCTGGAGGAGACACTCTGTCCAAAGAGGACACTGAAGACAGTCCCTGCATGTCCCCCATTAACTCAAGGGAAAACTCTGAGTGCGAATCGGACGGAGACTGTGCGCAGTGTGGCAGCAGCGAACAAGCGCAGGAGGTGAGCTTGCTTGCACTCACTTCATGAAGTTAGAGTTGAAGTTTGGTGCCAAATTGCAGACCTTTATTTCGACCTCGATTGAGATTCCCTGACATGCTTCAATTAAAAGTTTCAGTCCCTACTGAAAAACGTAACTAAACTTGAGGCTGAACACAGCTGCAATCCTCCATAATGCAGTATTGACGCCTTGGTTTTCTTCCCAGGTGGATTTGCCATTCCCTGTGGAGCAAATTTCCAGCATGACCCGGAGAGCGTTCCTGCAGATGTTGAAACGCGAGCAGCTGACCCCAGAACAGCTGGAGTTTGTTCAGGATGTGAGACGGCGCAGTAAGAACCGCATGGCTGCACAGCGCTGCCGCAAGAGAAAGTTGGACTGCATCTACAGGCTGGAGGGAGAAATCAAGAAACTGGTATATCTATTTATCATATCTATTAAAAATAACATTTTGTATTTGAGTGGTAACAACAGTTTAAGCCACGTTTACCCCATTAAATGTCATTGAATCAGCCATTAT
Organism: Tor tambroides; assembly: GCA_021397915.2. Lineage (NCBI taxonomy): Eukaryota > Metazoa > Chordata > Actinopteri > Cypriniformes > Cyprinidae > Tor > Tor tambroides. The sequence continues at coordinate 187,149 of JAFVLL020009110.1, forward strand.
TACGTTAATAACTGGTATAAACATGTTTTTCAATAGTGTAGTGCAATCAAACAATATGCAGCATGATCATTGTACTCTCATTTATGAAGGAATGAAGAATGAGCCAGTTACTTAGAATGAATTCAAAATTACATTGAAAAGAATCAGTGTGAGACCGATTCAAGCCATGAATTTGAATTTGAGAAGTTTAAAAACTCATTCAACAACTCAATCAGGGCTGTGTTTCCCATACAACGACAAAACTTAACTACCATAGGAAGATGCATCTTTGAAGAAATTAACTAGATTGTCACAACTGTTTCCTAAAATCGTAATAACTTTTTTGCTCATCTGTCATTTGACAGATCTGTCGTTAATGACTTCATGCAGGTGGTGAAGTAATAAGTGATAACTTATGCTAATGAATTGAATTAAAGATAGAATTAATATCAGAGCATTGCTGTAAATATTTTTGTTCTCCATTGTTTTGCTTTATTTCAAGATTTAGAAAAGATAATCACTGCACGATTATCATGACCAAAATAATTCCCAATACCAATATTATTGTGATATCTATATTTTGTGTTTTCTCTCTTTTTAGGTCAATCAGTTAGACTCAAAATATGACTGTAGGGAGTAGGCATGGCCACAAATAGTTGAAAACAATGATTGCATGAATATATAATGATGTGTGTGTGTGTGTATATAAATTATTCTTTCATTGTAAAAGTAGAATGTTAAAAATATATATCTGCATACAAAATTTGTACAGATGTACAGAAATATTTTTTTTTGGTAACATCTTTACAATAAAACACAATTTTTAGTGCTGTCAAATCGATTTATTGCTATTAATCGCCTCCAAAATAAAAGTTTGTGTTTACATAATATATGTGTGTGTACTGTGTATATATAAAATATATATATTCATATTTATATATGATTTATATTATATATAAATATATATATTACATATATTTCTTAAATATATATACATGTTTGTGTGTATATTATATATACATATAAAAATACACAGTACACACATTATGTAAACAAACTTATTTTGGATGCGATTTAAAATTTGCAAATAAATATTTGAAATTAGTATATATAGGCCTATTTAAAAGCAATTATTAAGAGCTGGCGGTTCTTCCTCTAAAGTACGACACAAATTGCTAATGGGAAACCAGAAAAAATTTAATTCCCTACAATTCCCATCCCTAACAATTCATTGTGTATGGGCATAAAATATGCTACTATATTGCTTCTATTTTCCCCTTTTCAGACGGAGAATGAGAAAACTAATCAATCAGCCATATAGTACGCAGTTCTGCACACGTTACGCAATGCTGCAAAACAACAGACATCAAGAAAATCAATAGCATGTTTTATGATTAGTGTTTGCACCATAAGGAATGCAAAGTCTGGTAAACACAAACTGAAATTTAAGCTTAAAATGGATCTTCTTTTGTTTCCGCATTTATCAGAGGAGTGAGAAGGAGAAATTACTGCAAGATCACAACCAGCTGAAGCTCAGCATAGAGGATGTGCATCAGAACCTCTCAGGCCTTTGTCAAAGCCTCTGTACGGACACCTCGCCACAGTCCGAACAGCTGCAAGCGCTGGCCAGGTACGTCTCCTCCGACTGCCCCACCTCCGTCCTCCTCACCCCCATGGCCTCTCCTAGCCTGGCTGGCCCAGACCAGGACACCCATGCAAACTCCTCCCTGGACACCTTTCTTGCAGACACATGTCCTGAAGGAGACACAGTAGCGCTCAGGTCGCCCACTGCCTTCCTGCAAGACAGCGTTCAGAGCACTGTTACAGATCCAGCTCCGTGATCTTCAACAGAGCAAAGCAGCTTGGGAATGGTCTGATATTTCATTTTTACTCAGGAGCTTACCTTTCTGCTGCCGTCAGTTACACTTTTGAGCATGACTTTCTTATTAGGAGCACTTTCAGAATGTTTCCAAGTATGGATGTGACTAAATTTGCACTATTAGTAGGAGTTTCATATGGAAATGCTATACGAATGCAATCGGATATGCCTTTCATTCCTTGTTTGCTGTTACGCCATAGGGGTCATTCCTGTTATGCCACACAAAATGAATATACTTGTGTTGTAACTAAGTATTTCAGAAATATTCTCTGCTAAGCTCAGGCGCATAAACTTTTATAAATTATAACTTGATTATTTACACAATGTCAAAAAAAAAAACAAGACGAGTAACAGGATGGAAAACAACAGGGTGGAAATAAAGGGCTAAGTGCTTTGTTTAATTACAGATTGATAGTTAGCTCAAGTTAATTTTGATATTTTTAACCATTTTTTGATATTTTGATTCCATCATACACATATTTTATAAATCTTTTCCAATAGGGTGGAATATTTTGAAGTAAAACAAAAACAAACTAATAGCACAAGACATTGAATTAATTGCATATACTTAAACATGTATATGATGATGTATGATGTCACTTCCTGGACGATTGTGTCTTTAAAGAACTGTTTTTGTTAGTTAAAGGGATTTTTCAGCAGACTAACAGGGTGGAAAGATTAACAGCTAAAACAATATAACCAAGTTTGGTTCAAGTATTTTGAATAAAAGCAAAGCACTTGGATTATTTCTTAATAAATCGACTTTTTAATGCATTAATTGTAATATTGTCATGAAAGAAAACGAATAAGACTTTAATCTGCAACAATTGTCAATTTTATATTTTTATTCAAATATAGACTTATGAAAATGCACTACATAACAGGAATGACCCATGGATTAATTTCCAGTCCTAGCATTAATTTCACGTACACTGCCACAAAGGACAATCATTGTAATTTTCTTTATATGTAAATGGATTATGGTTTTTGTTATGCTATGTAGAGCATATAAGTACATTCCAGTGTAGCCTAATATGTCTTTGGCATTACCGGCATGAGAATTGTGCATTGTATATGCATCTCTCTTTTTTTTGAAGTATTCATATATGCATAAGTCTAATACTTATAGTGACGTTTAAATAACTGCCATCATGTAAGATTTAATGCATATCATGTAGGTTTTGTGAAAAATACATAGAATCCATAGTCTCTCTCTAAGGTCAAATAAAAAATAGTAAAAGTTTAGATGCTGTTCACTTTTTGCTTGCAAAAGTGCAGCGAGTTTGAAAAAGATCGATTTCAAGGTCAACATAAAATCAAAATTGATCCTATTTCCATTCTTAATACATGTTTCTGGTATTATTGTGCATGATTCTTCATTACACATTATTTCAGTGAACGTTGTCTTGTATTATTTCATCACTGAAATTACTTTCCTTATTAGCTGATGATGTCATCGAGGCCATGCAGTCTATTGGCTGCTGGATCACAAATAGAGATAAAGGCATTATTTGAACAGAATGCTTACTTTTTATGTACTTTTCATCAGATTCTAACCTACATTTTTTATTGCAAAATATCTTGTTTGACTGAGAATTAATTACTGAGCTAATGTTCATTTCAATAGAATATTAGTCTAAAAGACACAACCTGTTCATTTTGTCATTGTAGCATCAATGGAATGTTCTATTTTTATTTTTTGTGCCTTTTTTGTTGTTTGTTTTAACCCTGTAACCAAAATACTGTCATGTAAATCTGCACTGTATAATTCACTATTTGATTCAGATTTAAAAAATAGTAGCAAATAAACTGTCAATAATAATTTTTTTTTCACTCAATGTGTAAACGTAGTGGTGATTTCTAATAGGAATGAACAAATAAATCAACCCTTTCTTAATTTCTGGTTGAAATATAATTTTAAGCGCACACTTTCTAAGTTGGTGTATGGCAATGAATATCTTGGTTTTTTTTAATATTTGTCTCTGATGAAGAGGGGATGCATACTGCGTGAGATATGAAGGTCATGCTAAGGTTTCATAAACAGGGATTTTGCCATCTTCCCTCTAGATGCCACACATTATTCTAAGTTACTGTCTTCCTCTAAATTCTAAGTTTTAAATGATCAAAAAATTGTGCATTTTCAACATATTAATGTTTTAAAAGAGTCCATCAAATTCACAATAAATATATCAAATATAAACATTTTTTCAAAATGTGGGGATATCAAGTGTGGCCAATGAGCCGCAACATGATTGTTTATCATGTTATAATCACTTCCCTTAGAGTTTCGTGAAAATGTCAAACTGTTAAACCCCCATGAGAGCAGGTGAATTTAAATTAAAAATACATTAAAATGAACAAGAAAAAAAGCAAATGGAATTTATACGTGGACTGCATTGTAAAGGGGGTGAATTTATACGAAAGGGATTTCTAGATAAACATGTATTGGGGGTATATATATATATATATATATATATATATAAAACCACTTAAGCTACATTTGAAAACTAGACCAAAGCGATTAAAAAATTTGTCAGCAATTGAGTAATTTCACCACAAGAGGTCAGAATAATCATGTATTATTCATACACGCACATACTAGATATTGCATTGAACACTGTATACTATCATCCAAAAAAATAAAAACCCAAAACGTTCTGTAGTTTTAACGTGCGCATATAGTACAAGCATGCGTTTTCAAAACATGTACAACACAGGAAGATACTTTCATTGTCTTAGGGGCCATTTACACAGAACGTGTGGTGTTTAAAAGGCTGCAGAAAAAAAAGCAAGGTTGCGGAACGCTATAAAAGTTAAACAACTTTTAAATTGAGCTCCGCGTTTTTAGAACGCCGTGTCGTGAGCGAGACGCTGCAAAAGACGCGACGCGTCAAACCGCTTCTATTTATCGCATATTTACATAGAAAACATGGAAAAAGCAGCGCCTGTGTGAACGTCCTCTTACCGTTGTGTTGCTTGAACTCTTATATGGAGCACCTGCAGGTGGATCATCCGCGGTAGAACTTGACACATTATGACGCCATAGTTAAGAGGCGACTTTAGTGGAATCTGTTGAGAGCGGTTCATCTGTGAGTGAAGCTGTTTAGATCATTTGAACTGTTTGTGATCGCAATGAAAAGGTAAGCAGTAGCACCAGGAAATTTCTTTCATTTGAATGGATTAAGCATATATTTAGTGTCTCTTTATATTTTTATATTAATCTAGAATATTTGGTCAGATTTTAAGATTCAGTTCTCGCTATTAACAAACTATTAAATTTGTCCCAATAAACTGCTAATTTGCTGCTTATTAATAGTTAGTTGTTATGTTTAGGTATTGGCTAGGGATGTAGAATATGGTCATGCAGAATATGTGCTTTATAAACAGCCAATATATTAATAATAGGCATGCAAAAAGGCGACTGGTTAATAGTGAGAATGGGTCCCTATACTAAAGTGTTGCTGATTATTTCAGTTTAAACATTTAGTCATTTTAAATAAGGTTGATAGCCTATGTTGTGTATTGTAAAAACATTAAGATTAAAAAATTAAGTTTATTAATTTTATTCATTCTTGTCACACATGAGTTTTCTGACACAAAGGCACACCCTATACATTTTTAACTGGCTAAATAAAATTGATCAAATTGTTTCCTAAGCCAAAAAAGCAAGAAGCTGACAAGGCCAACCATTACTCCTACTTTTGAGAGCCCTTCCCAGACCCAGTTACCTTCATTTATACCGTCCTTACCTGGCCCATCTTCCAACATGAGGCCTCCGTCCAGGCGCATGAAGGGAAGACAGAGAAGTGTTGTATTTCCTGACATTGGAAATGCAGTGAATTCTGTGACCAGAAGAAACAGTATTGGAGACCCTTTACCGTCAGTCCCAGGCATTCCAGCAGCACCAAGAGGCGATCGGAATGGGAAGACCATGTGCAGCGATGCTGCGACCTTTCTCTCCGCTGCTGACAGGGCAAGACTTTTTGGCATCAACAAGTGGTATTAGAGTCCAGGTTAGTCATCTTCCACATCCTTCCAAAGTTTTCATATATGACACAATAGACAGCTTTTACAAGTTTGTTTGTGTTTTATTGTTTGCAGGGAAGATATGAAATCATCAGAAAAAGGAGAAATCTGTTCAAAAGAAAAATGTTTATGTAAAATAATAATTGTGCATTAAAACAGTTCTTTCAGCTTTACTGTCATATTGCTTGAACTATGGTCTATGGAAACTTGTTTCCACCATGGAGTAAAAAATAGGGACTTTTTCATTTCACAATTCAGGCATTTTTCTTGCAGTTTTGAGAAAAAAGGCCAGAATTATGAGATGTAAAGTCAGGATTTCAGCATATAAACGTGCAGTTCTAAGAAGAAAAATCAGAATTGTATGTAAGCTTGTTTCCACAAGCAATTCTAAATTTATATCTCACAATTATGAGGTTTTTTTTCTCGCAGTTTCTAAAATGTAACATTGAAAGCTGGCAGTTCTGAGAAAAAATGTCTGAACTTTGAGATATAAACTCACAATTGTGAGGAAAAAAGGTAGAATTGAGAGATAAAAAGTAAATATAAATGGCTATTTTTTTTCCACAATTTTTTTTTACGCGCAATTTTTAGTTTTGACTTTTCTGTAACCTCAGAATTCTGAGAAAAAGCCTGAACTTTTTTCCTTGTAATTTCAAGTTTAAGACTAATTTCAAGACTTTTTTTCTCAGTTTACATCTCGCAATTCTGTTTTTTTATTTCCGCCATGAAATGAAAAAGTAAAAAAGGTAGAACCCCCCCCCCCCCCCCCAAAATTGCGAGATGCAAACTTAAAAAATAAATAAATAAAAATTAGAGTTTATATCTTGCAATTCACAATTCGAGAAAAAAGTCTGAGTTTCAATTACCCTTTTTATTTATTTTTTAATTCTGTGGCGGTAACAGGCTTCCTGTTGTGATGTGCAGTAAAATGAGTTGAAGACCTCATCACAAACATCTGAATTTCTAGCTGCGTACAAATTAAAAGTCCAACAGAACCAAACCTTATTTTCTGCAGGAGGGTAAATCTCCATCTTGAGCACCAATGTCTTAGTAAACATATTTTAAAGCTCCATATTAAGATAAAAGTTGAGTTTGGTTTGCCCTCCTGCACTGAATTTCAATAATCTTCTACATCTAGGGAACATTGGTTTTAATCAGTAGAAAAACCCATTTTCTGTTGGTCCATCTGTCTGCTCAAGATTGCCGTGCCAGTTGTCATTGCCATTTAAGCTAAACACTGCCAATTGGGTACATTTGTGGTCTTCTGCGAGTGTATCGATTGTTCCTTGTTTTGTTAAAACTAACTCGATTCAGAACGCCATTAAAAACTCAATCATTTATCTTTTAAGTTGTAATTACTCTGTGCGGCCCGACAGGTTCTTAGCTCGCTTCTTAATTGTCCTTTCAAGGTGATCTCATTTGTTTACCTCTTCCATGCATACTAAAGATCTCCAAATTACTTATTTCGTTTTGTTTTCCTCTCAAAGATCTTTAATGAGGTGTGCGCTTAGAAATATTCCAACGGCGTTGCCAACATGCTATAGTAAATGACAGGCGGGATAATCTACTGTAATTCATGTGATTATAATCATAGATGACCGAACAAAACCACAGCAGCATATTGATACAATACAATGAGAATTTAAATGCTAATTTAGATGTGCTGGGTAACAGGCTGTTATCGGGTTCATTTTAAAATCACATTTCTCTAAACAATTGTGCTGCTTTGAAACAGTGGCATAAAGGGCCAGTTATGACTGGTCCACTCAATAAAAGCTGACAGAATATACTGATGGTGTGTGAATAAAATGATATAAATAACCACATGCATATTGTGTATATATAGGCTATATATTGTTTATAATGTGTATTTTTTTACAAACAAACAAACAATGAATACATTTAAAAATATCTATTTTCATATAATTCATAGCAAATTATTCTAGTTGTAGCTTTGGAAAATCTGATTCTAGTGAATCGGTGAGCCTCTCTCTCATATGTAGCTTTGGAAATTTTGATTCTTTACAGTGAATCGTTCATCCTAAATGAACCACTCTCTCTCATATGTAGCTTAGGAAATTTTGATTCATTCCAGTGTATCGGTTTGTCGTAAATGAGCCTCTCTTTCATATGTAGCTTAGAAATTTTTGATTCATTTCAGTGAATCGGTTCATCCTAAATGAACCTCTCTCTCATATGTAGCTTAGGAAATTTTGATTCATTCCAGTGAATCGGTTCATCTTAAATGAACCTCTCTCTCTCATATGAATCTTAGGAAATTTCGATTCCTTCCAGTTAATCGGTTCATCCTAAATGAAACACTCTTTTGTGTAGTATTTAGCTTTGAAAAATCAGATTCATTCTAGTGTATCAGTTTGTTTTAAATGGTCCTCTTTCTCTCCTATGTAGCTTTGGGAAGTTTGATTCATTCAAGTGAATCGGTTTTTCCTAAACTAACCTCTCTAGTACAATATATGTAGCTTTGGAAAATCAGATTAATTTCATTAGCGAATCAACTTGTTTTAAACTGTCCTTCTCTCATCTTCTCTCATATGTAGCTTTGGTAAGTTTGATTTATTCTAGTGAATCAGTTCATCCTAAGTGGACATCTCTTTCAAACAGTATGTTGCTTTGAAAAGTCAGATTCATCCTAGTTAATCAGTTTAAATAGTCATCTTAAATAGTCCTACTTTCCTCATATGTGGGTTTGGAAATTTCAATTCATTCTTGTGAATGAATCAGTTCATCCAAAATGGACCTCCCTTTCATACAGTATATAGCTTTGGAAAGTCAGTTTGTCCTAAACGGACCTCTCTCTCGTATGTAACTTTAAAGAGTTTGATTCATTCTAGTGAATCGGTTCATCCTAAACAAACCACTCTTTTGTGTATGCAGCTTTGAAAAGTCAGATTCATTCTAATGAATCAGTTTGTTTTAAATGGTTCTCCTTCTCTCCTATGTACTGTAGCTTTGGAAAGTTTGATTCATTCTAGTGAATCGATCTGTCCTAAACTAACCTCTCTCATACAGTTATGTAGCTTTGGAAACTCAGATTCATTTCATTAGTGAATCAACTTGTTTTAAACGGTCCTTCTCTCATATGTAGCTCTGGAAAGTTTGATTCAGTCTAGTGATTTGATTCATCCTAAATGGACCTCTCTCACATACAGTATGACGCTTTGGAAAGCAGATTCATTCTAATGAATCAGTTTGTTTTAAACAGTCCTTCTTCTCCTATATGAGCTTTGGAAAGCATGATCCACTGATTCATTCAGATGAGTTTTGTAAATGAACAGATTCCGAAAAGATTCAGCATTTTGGGCCCTTACGTGGCATTTCAGTTTTTTTTTTTTGTATCAGTATGTCTCTGAGTTTTTGCGTTTGAGTATTTTTTTTAAAACCGTATAGTTTATATCTCTTCAAGTTTGATGTTCTTACCCAAATTGGGATTATTCGTTCATTCAGAAACCCACGCTGACATACTATAATTGTAAGTAACACTGATTGGAGGCACAGAATAGAAATCCACCCTGTTTCACAAAGATCCACCCACTTGGAGATTTTTGGCCTCGCCGCTGCTTTGAAAACTCAAACTACAGCCGAACAGCAAACTGGAAGCAGGCCAAAAAAATATTCCATGTTAACTGCTCTGGGAAAATATCAATCCTAATAATTAAGTCTCTTGGGATTTCACACAGATGGCAGGTTTCAACAAGCTAGAGATGAATTAGTAAAACTCTCGCAATAAAAGATGAGATATATAGCACATGGGAGACTGGGGCTAGTTGTCACACTTTTTTTACAGCAGTGAAAATTTCTGAGGGTGGATTTATTTTATGAATTAGTTCATTTCTATTGAAAGTTATTGAATATTTAACCAATATTGTCCAGGGCAAAAGATACAGCTCATTAAGCACATGCTGAGTGAGCAGACCATGTTGTTACACTCAAAACCTGCCATTAAATATCATATTATAAGTTCTGTATTAATGTATAGGTGGTATGAATGGCTGTTTGGCAACATACTAAAAACTCCACTGTTTTGGCCAAAAATATTGTGACAAATAAGCAGTTGTGACAGCTTGCCCCAACTTGACATTTATATACGAAAAAATGAATCTTTCAGTTAAAATCTACCTTTATTATACAGTTAATTCTTGTCTGAATGTATATCAGATTAGTTGATCCCAGTAGATATATCAAAAATATGAATTTCAGCAACAACTAGTAACTAAACACTCCTTCCTTTTATAAACAGTCAAGATCACCATTAATTTTAAGATTGCAATGATTATGATGAATATTAGTAGTATTAGCGGTAGTAATACTATTACTAAACATCATCAACAACTACAATAGCTCATGTTCTGTTTATAATCAGTGAGGTTTAGTTTTTAATTTACCCAGAGCTCTGAAAGACCATTAAATCAAAACTTGTCCATACTTGTAAAAACCCATATGAAAATAGATCAGTGTCCATTGTGGTGCTGTAAATTCGATCCATTTTTAATGGTTAATTCCATCAACTGAAGTTGACCCACCAGTACTAACTAACATTTAAACACACAACACGCCATCTTTGCGAGCGCAGAGAAATGTAATGGTTTTGTGTCGGTTATTCTGTTAAGCCTCAGTTTAGATTTAAGGCTGAACACACTGCATTGCTCCTTCCCAATTTTTTGATCTCCTCAAATCTTTTCCTGTAATTTCTCTGCCAACTCGCACTATGGATTACGTAAAGCTGTCGCCATGGTGGTACAGTGGAAAGAAGGACAGGATTTGAAAGTTTCAGCAGAAAGCCACAAAGTTGGAGACAATAAACAAAGCCTTGAGAGAAGAAGAACCTCCACATACTCGTGCACTGAGAGCTTCTGGCTCTTGGGGGCAGCATGTAGCCATGCAATTCATAATACAAGCCCACTTGAGTATGTATAAAAGATAATTCCATTATTGCAACTCAAGGATCTGATTTACTTACATATTAAGCACCTAAGTGCTATAATGCAAAAAATAGACTGCATGTAATTTATATAAATAAAAATTCTAAATAAAAAGTTTTTTGTATTTTTTAATTTAATTAATATTCTTTTTTATATTACAATATAATATTTAACATACTATAATGTATAATTAATATACTTTAATAATATATTTTATTTCAACATTATTTGCACATTTATAATTGTATTAAAATTAAATATTGAATTATATATGAATTTTTTAGATTATTATTATACCATAATTATATATATATATATAGAGTGTTCAGACAGACGAAGAAAACGCAAATCTGAGTTTGTGCATATTTTACTCAGTACTCTGAGTTTTTTTTCCTTTTCTTACAGAGGCATAGTTTGAAAAAGTCGGATATTTAATGTAAAAGCAACCTCACACATTTTCCCATACAGCAAAAAACAATAAAGCAAATCAAATGTTCTTAGAAAAATGTTTTCGTTCTAGTTGATGTTATAAAGAGTGAAATAAAGTATGAACACTGGAAACATGTTTGGTAAAAACGTACATTGAAGATTACGCTTCTCCAGAGCTTCAATGTGTGGTCGTATGTTCTGTTGCAAACACAAAGGCAATAATGGTGATTGTTGTTCTGACCTTCTCATGAACAAACGATCCTATCTGTTCACAAGCTTAGAAAAAGCACTAATAGTAATGTATTGTGTTCGTCCATCAGATTTACCCAATGAATTAGTATTAATGACAAGCATCCGTCGGGACATACTTAGTATAGAGAAGCTAAAATGGAATCGCACACATGTAGCATAAAACAGAGCGATAAAGAATTCAAATTCAATTAAATAAACAGCTGACTAAATGCTGAAGTATACACACTATATACATTCCCTGGGTTGGGACAAAAACAAACTAACAAACAAACAAATATTTTCTTCACTAATATGAACTAAAAGTATGGGACACTTGAAATAGATATTTTGACATTTGTTTTCTCATTTAAATATATATATGGGATCCTATAGTTTAACAATATTCCACCAATAATCACTGTAGCAAAGTAATATACAGCAATATTAACAAGGGTCGGTCAGCGAATCGAAATGAAACAATGCCGAACTTCCATTCAGACGTCGAACAAATGGCCGTTAAGATCAATTCACAAAGCGAGAACAAAAATTCATTCACTCCATACAAAGACATTCAGTCAGCTCTTTCATCCTGAGACTTGAGATGAACCACATTTCTTGCCGCTCCCTGGTAATATCTGTAAAAAGGTATATAACAGGCACAGTGAGGGTGGTTGAGAAATCAGTATTCAGTGGGAAATTAAATGAATAAACACAGCAACAAACATGACAAGCACATGTCTGTATATTTTGGCACTTGGCAAATCAAACGGGGGTCATTTTGGAAGGGTGGGATAGGGTTTTTTGGCCTAAATGGACCTGGTGTTACAGTTACAAACTCAACTGTTTTTTTTTTTTAAAGTATTTTTTATGTTTTGCTTTTTTTTTGGTCGGTTTGGATTGGTTTAACCAAAGGCAACATTCTTTTGCAGCAGGTGGCGTGTCGAATTTGGCCTTATAGAGGTTGGCGAAAGGACTCCGACTGGAGTCGAGGAGACAAACAGACAGAAAAGCCAGACCAGACTAGTGCTGTGAGGGACTATAACGCCTCCTCTGCTGGCTCGCAGTGTTGCCGTGAAAATACTGAACAGAAAAACAGAGGTGCTAAATGAAGTACTCTTTCTTTTCCTCTGCATGTGCGTGGTTCCCCTCCGCATTGATGATGGCAGTGTCTGCGTCAGGGGCGTCCTCCGCTCCTTTGGCCTCATTGGTTAAGTATGTCCCTGTCCACACAGTCCCACATAGGTCACATAGACACATAAGGTACAACAGTGGACATGTTGAAGCATTTTGCACACTATAGGTGAGGGGGCGAGAGGAGAGAGGGGAGGGAAGCCGTACCTTTGTGCCTGGCCAGATATCGGCCCAGGACGATGATGAAGCACAGGGTGATGAAGACCACCACGGCCACCACTCCGCCGATGAGCGCGTGGTCAGGGCCGGGCTGCGTCAGCGCGTTGGGATCTGGAGGAGACGGAGAGCATGGCGTGAGAAGACGCTTTGGATTTGCACTCGAAACACCGGCGGAACAGCCGTTATAATTAGCCAATTATGGGTCGGTGTGTTAATATAAGACGCGCAGACTCATTACTTCCCACAGTTCACTAAATACTGTGGTAAGCAACTCAGCTGGAGCAGGCAGTCATTTCATTTCTCTGTTGATACCATTCATCGTTTTGCTGATTTGAAGCCATTTACAACATTGCTTTCATACAAACCAAGTATGTATGCACTGTGTTCCAGAAATCATACTGTAGGCCACACCATTTGAGCTACATGAATTATATCTTTAATCAGATTGTTGAGAAGAGGTTAGCTTTCTAAGTGATCTGACTTGCAATTTTTGTCTGCTGGACGATAAAGCGAGAAAACAAAGGATATTCAGTCTAGGATATCATAAATGCAAATTGTGGGATATTGGATTTAAAATGCTGGCTTGAAAATGCAATTTCCAAAATGTATATTAAAAAACATATGCTGTTTTGAGGTGGATAACCATGTTATTAAAAGTTGTGCATTTTTACAGAATAAAATCCTTGGGCCGATTTGCATCTAGTGTTAAGTTGCGTTTTGGTCTCTTTTGTCCAGTATTGACCACTTATTTCTTTAATTGAATAGTCTATAGGCGGGTACATTTATGGGCTTTTTCTAATCTTTCAATGTAATAGTGTGAACACTAAAGGAGACAATGGAAAATGATACTGAAAGCAGCAGCTTTCGTTTCTGCTTTGATAGCCACAAAACTATGCCAAACGCTGCGTTTTTGTGTTAGAATCACGAGAAAATTGTGCTTTTTACTTTTTTTGCCTTTAAACCACAAACCAAATATGTATGAACTGTATCGCAGAAATCATACTCTAGGCCATACCATTTGTGCAGATTGTTAAGAAAAGGTTAGCTTTCTAAGTGATCAGACTTGCGATTTTTGTCTGCTGGATGATAAAACGGGAAAACAAAATCCAACTGATTTATATTCTAGAGTCCAGAATATCATAAACCGGGTTTCTGCCTACATTTTTTTATGCAAATTGTGGGGATATTGTATTTGAAATGCTAGATTGAAAGACCAAGATGCAAATGCAATTTCCAAAATGCACATTAAAAAACATGCTTTTTGAGGTGTTTTGAAAATGTTATTTGGTAAAAAAGTTGTGCATTTTTACATTTTACAATTTTGACCACTTTCCTGATTACTTTAAATGGATGGTCTATAGGCAGGTACATATTTGTTTTTATTTCCTGATCTTTCGATGTAATACTGCGAAATAAGCATGCCCAATTTACGTAAAAACACTAAAGGAGAAAATGGAAAATAATACAGAGAGCAGCAACTTTCGTTTCTGCTCTGATAGCTGCAAAACTATGCCAAACCATGTGGTTTTGGGTTAGAATCATGAGAAAATTGTGCCGTTTATTTATTTTTTTGCCTTTAAACCAAAGTTACGATTTCAGATGGCAAAGTTTAAATTCTATCTGGTGAGCGCACTTCAGTAACTCGCATTAAAAAAAGTTGTGTGACAAAATAACCTCATTGAAAACTTGTATGACATGGTGAAATCATAACATATCCAACGCTATCTCACGGCAATTCGTACGTATTTTATGAGGTGGCTAATTCATACAAATTCGTACGACCTCACTCGTACGATTTAGTACGATTTGTCTAAACCCCAGTGACGGGTAGGTTTAGGGGCGGGGTCAGGTGTAGGTCATTCGTACAAATTCATACGAATTGGCAACTCGTAAAATACGTACGATTTGGCAAAAATCGTATCACTTTGTACGAGTGAGGTCGTACGAATTCGTACGAATTAGCCACCTCGTAAAATATGTACGAACTGCCGTGAGATCGGGTTGAACATATCATATGACTTTTATGTGCTTTTTTAATTATCAGGGTTAGGTTCAGGTTTGGGTCATTTGTTTTTGTACGACTCACAACTTCTGGACTTAGTCTGCATGCTTTAACTATAATTTATTACATATACTAAAGGAGGCACATTAGCTACAATTTCTATTTCTATATTGCAACCAGATGATTTTGTTCTCTTGAACATATGGGATGGAAGCACTGCTTTATTTGCAATATTCCAGTTTTTTGCAACTTGGATGGAAATGCAGCTATAGAAACTAGTAAGTTACCCACTAGCAACCAACCAGATTGCCCTAGCAACACCCTAAAAACCACCCAGACCATTTACTTTTGTGAAAGTTTTGCATGGAAAAGCAGCTTTCACATTTTATTCAGTAAGTACATACATCTAGTATAAAACACAAGACAGGATAGGTTTGAAAACATATATTTTTTTATATGTTTTAAAACATATTACAGGTTATAGGTTAAACAATTCAGTACTTTATGGTTTTACTGCTACTGCTTCATTTCTTTCAATGACCTATAATGCCATTAGCGGTGCATCACTTAAAACCATTTTTCTAATCTTCTAAATCATAAGCTTTGGCAAAATCCTTTAATAAATTAATGTCACTGAAAAAGCTTTTAGAATGCATTTTCTGTAGCAACCGAATATTCAGTGAATGCTGTGTTGAGCATTCCATTTATGTGTATTTATGTGTGTTTTAAATATTACTGCCATATGACATCCGCATGCAGTCAAATCAAGGAATTGCAAACTGGTGTTTACGCCATGCCGGATCACAAAAACATCCCCAGTAAGTCATGCTGCTTTGAGTTTTGGAGCCCAAGCAACATCAGTTCAAAGCCAATGTTCTATACTGACTTCCAATAGGCAGCAGGAGGGAGGGGGATTTATCATTACAAACGAATGCTGAACAGCTACCAAAGACCTGTCATATCTCACACAGCCCTGCGAGGACCAAAGTGACTCAATCCTTGGCGATATACAACAAGTTTAAAAACGGCAGGGGTTGCGGCAAGCTGATTTGTCTCCTGGGTTTAACTTTGAGTGAGCGAGCGCAGACTAGGGTGAATTCGGTTGCCTCTGAACCTCTACTGAATAAATCGCCACCTGGAGTCATGAATCTTAAGCCCTCACTATGGATAGCGTAGCATGCTAGACAGATAGCATAGTATACTAGACAGCTAGTGCTGCCACTACCTGCCTCAAATGTGTGGAAGGATTAGTTCACCCCAAAATTCTTATTCTTTCTTCCATGGAACATAAAAGGTGAATTTTTGATGCATATATTGACCACCACTTTCCATACAATAAAAGGACATAAGGATTGGGAATGAGCGTTATGTTGTAATTTACTGAAAATTCAGTCCTCTGTTCATCACTGAGTCAATGAGTTTAACCAGATCTGTAAGATTATTGAATAAATCACTCAGTTTACACGAAAACGATATGCTAAAAAACAATTTTTTTACTTTGCGTTTTCACGTACAGATGACAACACTGTCGAAATGATTCCCATTCACACGGATCCACGAAAATGTCCTAGAATGCTGTTTTATGCATGCCAGGCCAGTAGTTGGCAATGTCACTTTGTAAAGAAACACTTTGTGAGCACATAATAAACATGAGCATGACATCACCGTTTTCACTAACTCGCATTTTTGTAGTTCACACGGAGACAATAACGCTACATTTTCAAAAATTTGCACCTTGAAACCCGTTTTAAAAGTTTGTTTTCACACTGTTGTGTCAAAACAGTGTCGTGTAAATGCCGAGTTGCGATAAAATTTATGTTGATAATGATAAGTTCTGGACATTTTTATTCAATATGGATTAATCTAACAGCAGAAATAAATGTGACAACAGCCAGTCAGTGCTTGTCACTAATAGGCTAACTCTGCATGTTCTGCATGTCTCTGTTTAAATAAATGATTCGGTTTCATTTGATACACAAACTAAAACACAAGTGACGCTCGTGGTGATTTCAGCATCTGCGTCTTAATATATGAGGACATGAACACATGTACTTCATCTCCAGAGATGCTCTGAGAGTCACTTTATTCCATTTCATTTGAGAAAAACTACTGTCAAATAAACACTGAAACTGAAAGTAAAACATTTTAAAATATTGATTAAACTGTTAAAGTTTTATTAATTCATTTAATTAGACACTTTTTATAATACATTTGTACTGAATCATACAACACAGAATCCGGGAAAAAATAAAATGGAAAACAGAATTTAGAAACAGATTTCATGGGTCCCTAAATTAAAAGGTAGCTCTGTGGAGTTTAACTGTGAACAAATTATCTTTAAATTCTCAAAGTCTAACAAACATGTAGAAAGCATTTCCTTCCCCATTAATCATACAAGAATATTGTGATAAATATCAATATTGTATGATATGGAAAAAAAAAATATTGTGATAACTGTGATAAAGCCCTAGGATTTTGTGTCATTTTTGAAGCTTAAAAGCTTCAGTCCTCATTCAAGCAAAGATATTATTTAAAAAAATCACCTTTTGTGTTCCACAGAAGAAAGAAAGTGATACAGGTTTGGGACAACATAGGATTGGATGGGATTTTCACTTTTGGGTGAACTATCCCTTTAACCTCGCTTGAAGAGCACAGGACAAAACAGTTTTTGTTTGACCTGGAGCAATCTTGTCCTGACACAGCACCTTTGGCCCTACATAGGGCGCCTTTTCAGTGCTTCTGCAAGGGTGTAAACTTTATGTGTCTTTATTGCACTTCGAACTTGCTCTCATTAGCTCATAGTGATGAATGGCTCTCGCTTCCGCTGCGCTTGGCAAAGTGACCCTGGGAGATGTGTAGAACAGGGACTTCTGCAGAGCCATTTCTAACACATAAATGAACCCATTTAGTTCAATTAACATTGTGCTTTGTTTTGAGGCAAAATAAAAGCCGTGTGGAAATTAAGTTCAAAGAATGGTACGCTTTATGGGAGGCTGTTGAGAATGGAGTACACTAATCTTGTCTTGATTTGTGATTTGCTATACTCCACTCTAATTTTGACAGACTAAGGTGTGTTGTACTGTATTTGCCACCCAATCACTAAAATACACAAACAAAACACTATTTAAAATATATAAATTCATATTTTATATAAAGCTAAAGCACTTTTTGTAAGTTGTTATGGATAAAAGTGTCTGATTAAATGCTTTACATTGTAAATCTAAAAACCTGATCTCATGACAAAAACGTTCTTCTTGGAACTTTTTCGCAAGACAAGTTCAAGTTCAAGTTGAGTTTTATTGTCATTCCGCTACATGTGGGGACATACAGTGGAACGAAATGTCGTGCCTCACAGGACCACGGTGCTGCATAAATACAGACATACAACAATGAAGTAAAACACTATAAACTTATACACAACTAACCTACTAACAGATTTTAACTATAAGTATACTATATATAAATGTTTACCCTATACAAACTAAAGATAAAAATATAAAAAATAAAAATAAGAAATACAAACTATACAAACTATACAGATGCTTCACGTAAAGGGGTTTAGATGGTCCATGTTTCAGGAGGTAGGGGTTTGCATGGGGTTTCAGAGGGGGGCGGGGTGGTTTGAGTTCAGGGCTCTCACAGCCTGGGGGAAAAAGCTGTTGAGCAGTCTGGCGGAGTGGGCTCTGATGCTCCGGTACCGTCTTCCTGATGGTAGGAGCTGGAAGAGACTATGGGATGGATGGGTGGGGTCCTTCATGATGCTGTTGGTTTTGCTGGAGCATCGTGCAAGGAAAATATCCAGGATGGAGGGGAGAGGGGCACCGATGATCTTTGCAGCCGTGTTCACTGTCAGCTGTAGGGTCTTGCGGTCTGCTGTACTACAGTTCCCGAACCAGACAGTGATACAGCTGGTCATCACACTTTCAATGGTGCCCCTGTAGAATGTGGTGAGGATGGGTGGAAGGAGACTTGCTCTTTTCAGTCGGTGGAGAAAGTGTAGGCGCTGTTGTGCCTTCTTGGAGAGTGACATGGTGTTGGTGGTCCAGGTGAGGTCCTCTGTGATGTGCACCCCCAGGAATTTAGTGCTGCTGACTCTCTCCACAGTCGAGCTGTCGATGGTCAGTGGGGGGTGGTCAACGGAGTTCCTCCTCCTGAAGTCCAACACAACCTCCTTTGTCTTCCCCACATTGAGGGACAGATTGTTAGTGCCACACCATTCAGCCAGCTGTGCCACTTCCTCTCTGTAGTGCGTTTCATCGTTGTTGCTGATGAGACCTACCACTGTTGTGTCATCAGCGAACTTGATGATGTGGTTGGAGCTGAACTTGGCAGTGCAGTCGTGGGTCAGCAGTGTGAAGAGCAGCAGGCTGAGCACACAGCCTTGTGGGGCACCTGTGCTCAGTGTGGTAGTGCTGGAGGTGTTGCGGCCGACACGGACTGACTGAGGTCTTCCGGTTAGAAAGTCCAGGATCCAATTACAGAGGGAATTGTTAAGGCCCAGCAGGTTTAGTTTATTAATGAGCTGTTGTGGGATTATTGTGTTGAATGCTGAGCTGAAGTCAATGAACAGCATGTCTTTATTTTCTAGGTAGGTAAGAGCCAGGTGGAGGGTGGAGGAAACTGCATTGTCCGTAGAGCTGTTTGGACGGTATGCAAACTGGAGCGGATGGAGTGTGTTGGGGAGGCTGCTTTTGATGTTGTGCATGATTAACCTCTCAAAGCACTTTATCATGCCAATCATCAGTCAGTGCCATGGGACGGTAGTCATTTAGACAGGTCACAGCTGATTTCTTTGGTACCGGTATGATTGTTGTGGATTTGAGACATGTGGGGACGACTGCCTGGCTCAGCGAGGTGTTGAAGATATCTGTAAGGACATCTGCCAGCTGTGCAGCACAGTCTCTCAGTACCTGGCCTGGTATGTTTTCAGGACCCACAGCCTTGCGTGGGTTAATCCTAGATAGGGTCTTCCTTAGATCAGCTGGGGACAGACAGAGTGCCTGGTCATATGGGAGGAGTGGGCAGTTATAGTGCAGGAGTGTCATTTTGGATTTCAAACCGTGAATAAAAGTGGTTGAGTGCATCTGGGAGGGATGTGTCATCATCACAGGCCTGTGGCGGGGGCTTGTAGTCAGTGATGGTCTGAATGGCTTGCCACAGTCTCCATGTGTCTCTACTGTCTGTGAAGTTATTGTTAATTTTTTGAGCATATGACCGTTTTGCAGTTTTGATGCAACAGGACAGATTGGCTCTTGCTGTTTTGAGGGTTGCTTTATCTCCCGATCTGAATGCTTCATCTCTGGTCTTTAGCAGCCCATGAACCTTTGCTGTCATCCATGGCTTCTGGTTTGCACGTGTGATGATGGTCTTGGTGACTGTCACATCATCAATGCACTTTTTGATGTAAGCAGTCACTGTTTCAGTGTATTCTTGCAGGTCTGTGTAGGCTGCTGCCTCTTTAAACATGTTCCAGTCTGTGCACTGAAAGCAGTCCTGTAGTGTTGAGGTAGCATCATCTGGCCAAATTGTGATGAGTTTTTGAACCGGTTTGGCGAGTTTCAGAAGTGGATTATATGCTGGGATTAGCATAACAGAGATGTGATCGGAGTACCCGAGGTGGGGGCGGGGTTCCGCCTTGTACGCGTTCTTCTCTGTTGTGTAAACAAGGTCCAGTGTGTTATTTCCCCTTGTTGCAAAGTTCACATGTTGGTAAAACTTTGGCAAAACTGTCTTTAAGTTAGCGTGGTTGAAGTCACCGGCTATGATGAAAAAGCCGTCGGGGTTATTTGTTTGTTGTTCGCTGATGGCGCTGTACAACTCGCGAAGCGCGTCCTTAGTGTTTGCACACGGGGGAATGTAAACCGCGACAATAACAATGGCCGTGAACTCCCGCGGCAGATAGAACGGTCGGCACTTCACAAACATAAACTCCACCAGCGATGAACAGTGTTTTGTCACTACCACAGCGTTGTTACACCACTCTTTGTTGACGTACACACACAAGCCACCCCCGCGAGTCTTACCAGACAGTGAGAAGTCCCTGTCGGCTCGGTAGCAGTTTAGCCCGTGCAGCTGAATGGCAGAGTCCGGGATGTTGTCGTTTAGCCATGTTTCAGTGAAAACAAACACACAACAGTCCCTTGCCTCATGCTGTGTAGATCGATTGAGTTGAATTAAGTCCAGTTTGTTTTCCAGCGAGCGAACGTTTGAGAGCGTGAGTGTTGGAAGAGCCGGTCTTGTGGGGTTAGCCCTTAACCTAGCTCGTATACCTCCGCGCTTACCGCACTTCCGTCCTCTCTCACACCGCTTGCGACGCTGCCTTGTGCGGGTAGCATCAGTAGGCGAGGCCGCGGTCTTGAGGTCCGGCTCCAGCAGTAAACAAAGGCCTCGTAGCTTCTTGGTAGCCGCCGGCGAGAGTTGGTGTTTGTATGCGTTGCCGATATCCAAAAGGCTTTCGCGATCATATATGTGTTTTGGAGTGATTTCCTTATGAGTTAGTGGTAAATTTACACTATTTAGAGACGAACAGACGACATTAAAAGACATAAAAGCACCGTCTTTGGGACCCGGAGCAGCCGCTATGTCTGACCGCGCCGCCATCTTGGGTTACTTACGAAATAAGTGCCACCATGTATGTTTCGTAACATATTCGATGTGAAATGTCCACTGAGTGGCGCTGAAAGAGTGTTCTTTTTTTTTCCCCGGAAGAGATGAACATACATATGGTGAAATGTCCATTGAGTGGCGCTAAAACTGTAATGCTCTCTGACGTTTTTAAAAAATAACATACCATCTGCACTACACCTAAACCTACCCGACAGTATGAACAAAAAGGGAATGTGATGTAAAAACACAATCGCAAGCATGCCGTTTTAGCTTGTTTTTCGATCTCTCATCTTTCAGCTCTTTTTTGTGAGTCATGTTTTTCACGAAATTCATACATCCTAAGTTCAAATGGGCTTTAGCTTCCAAAAATAATAGCAGGAAAGCCATTATTGCTGCAGATGTCTTTCATTTTCTCATGAATATGCAGTTTTTTAATATAGTTCAATTTATGGACTGCATTAAGTGCTTCCAGCTCAAACTGAATGAGCTGTGTAGTGGTTACATGATTTCAAGCTGCTCTTCCAATCTCATTTTTCTCATTTAAATGAGCCCCAGGAATTATATACATTTACAATTTAAAAAGTTTATTTATTTTATTGCAATATTTCTCTTTCTCATTTCAGTAGTTGTAGTTGGCTGTTGCTTAGAAATGTAGAGTTTTGCATATCCCTTGATAATAAGGATATTGCCTGTTCATTATAGCATCTTGTGAATGAATAGTTATAAAGCATGGGGAAGAATAATGATGTTTGTCTTGTTGTGCAGTACACCATCTTTAATTAAAGGCAGGATTCACATTCTTGTGTGCTACTGTAATGTCTCCTCTTTTATTCACATACACTGATCACTTTGATTATTTTCATGAACGTCCTTTAATATTGATTTTCATGATTATATATGTGGGAATGTACTGTATTTGACCTTGGTTGTCTAGAAAATAAATGACTATGTTTATTTAAAGAGCTTTCAGTGACAGAGGGAAAAAAATGTTTTTGACCAATCTAATCTAAGCGACTGTTGCTATCTGCCATATTATCAGAATTTTGCTCATTTTAAAAATAGATCTTTGAATTTTCTGTATGTATGTATTGTTGAATACAGAATTTTACAAAAATTATCCTAAATATACAGTAAATTTTGTTTCTGTGGCACCTAGAAAAGTGACAAGGTATCTAGAGAAGATATACTCTATTTTTTTTATTTTTATTTTGTTTAATAAATGAAAATAACAAAATGCAACATACAATATAACCATGCATAGTCCAAATACAGTGCCCTCCACTAATGTTGGCACCCTTGGTAAATATGAGCAAAGGCGGTTTTTTAAGAGTCAATCGCATGTCAGCATTCTTATTCTTTTATTAAAATCGTTAAATTTCCAGCATCTATCATTGAAGTAAACAATTGAAAGTGGGGTGAAAATCTCATTGTGAAATAAATGATTTTTCTAGTTCATGTTGGCTGTAGTTATTGGCACCCACTATTGCAACGAATTTTTCCCAGGGTAACAGCTCTGAGTTTTCTCCTATAATGCCTGAAGAGTTTGGAGAACACCTGATAAGAGATCAGAGACCATTCCTTCATCCAGCGTCTCTCCAGATCCTTCAGATTCATAGCTCCATGTTAGTACTTCTTCTCTTCAGTTCACCTCACTCATTTTCTATAGGGCTCAGGTCAGAGGACAGGGACAGCCATGGTAAAAGATTCATTTTGTGCTCATTGACCCATATTTGTGTTTAGTTTTTTGGATTGTTGTCCTGGTGGAAGATCCAAACACGGCCCATTATAAGATTTCTAACAGAGGCAGTCATCTTTAGATTTTTTATCTGTTGGTATTTGATAGAATCATGATGCCATGCATCTGAACGAGACGTCCAGGACCTCCGGCAGAAAAATAGGCCAACAACATTAAAGATCCAGCAGTATATTTAACCATGGACATGGGGTACCTTTTATCCCTGTTTGTACTAAACTCATCTGGTGGGTTTGCTGCTAAAAAGCTCTTCCTTTTTTTTTTAGTTTCACGTGACCATAGAAGCCAGTGCCATTTGAAGTTCCAGTCGTGTCTGACAACTGAATATGCTGGAGTTTGTTTTTGGATGAGCTAGGAGAATTTTTCTTGAAACCCTCCCGAAGAACATGTGGTGATGTAGGGGCTGTTTGATTTTTTTTTTTTTAAGGTTTTCTGACTCCGAGACTCAACTAATCTCTACAGTTCTCCAGCTGTGATCCTTGGAGAGTCTTTAGCCACTCAAACTCTCCTCCTCACCGTGCATTAGGACGATATAGACACATGTCTTCTTCAAGGCAGATTTTTAACATTTTTAGTTGATTGGAACCTCTTAATTATTGCCCTGATGATGAAAATGGGGATTTTCAATGCTTTAACTATTTTCTTACAGCCACTTTCTAATTTGTGATGCTCAGCAATCTTGTTCTGCACATCAGAACTATATTCTTAGGTTTTACTCCTTGTGATGGATGATTAAGGGAAGCTGACATTTGTGTTCCTCATATTTATAATCCTGTGGAACAGAAGTCATGGCTGGACATTTTCATGCTCCTAATCACCCTGGTGTGCTAAAAATGTAAATATGAATGGGAATATACTTCAGAGATATTTTACTCATAAGGATTTCTAGGGGTGCCAATAATTGTGGCCAACATTCATTGGAGAAAAACATTTATTTCATCATAAAATTTTCTCCCCACTTTCAATTGTTTTACTTCAATGATAGGTTAGAATTTTGTGAATTTTTTGAGTGAAAGATCAAATGGATAAACAATGCAGATTTATTTTCAAAGCCGCATTTGCTCATTTTTACCAAGGGTGCCAATATTAGTGGAGGGCACTGTATTAGAATATACAGGTGCTGGTCATATAATTAGAATATCATCAAAAAGTTGATTTATTTCACTAATTCCATTCAAAAAGTGAAACTTGTATAATGTATACATTCATTCCACACAGACTGATATATTTTAAGTGTTTATTTCTTTTAATTTTGATGATTATAACTGACAACTAATGAAAACCCCAAATTCAGTATCTCAGAAAATTTGAATATTGTGAAAAGGTTCAATATTGAAGACACCTGGTGCCACACTCTAATCAGCTAATTAACTCAAAACACCTGCAAAGGCCTTTAAATGGTCTCTCAGTCTAGTTCTGTAGGCTACACAATCATGGGGAAGACTGCTGACTTGACAGTTGTCCAAAAGACGACCATTGACGCCTTGCACAAGGAGGGCAAGACACATAAGGTCATTACAAAAGAGGCTGGCTGTTCACAGAGTTCTGTGTCCAAGCACATTAATAGAGAGGCGAAGGAAGGAAAAGATGGGTAGAAAAAAAGTGTACAATAGGGATAACCGCATCCTGGAGAGGATTAGAAACAAAACCCATTCAAATGTGGGGGAGATTCACAAAGAGTGGACTGCAGCTGGAGTCAGTGCTTCAAGAACCACTACGCACAGACGTATGCAAGACATGGGTTCTTCAGCTGTCGTGACATTCCTTGTGTCAAGCCACTTTGAACAACAGATGAAGGCCAGAAGCGTCTCGCCTGGCTAAAGACAAAAAGGACTGGACTGCTGCTGAGTGGTCCAGCAGAGAGGGCTGCATGGGTTTGGGCTCCCGCGGGACCTTAACGCAAAATCCGCGGGAGCGGGCGGCTTTATCTTTGCTGCAGGCGGGGGAGGGCGGTCAGAAAATTTCGCTGGGAGACCCGCAGGCAACGGTGGGATTTGGTGTGTAATAGAAATGGAGTCAACACATTAAATTGAGAAGAAAATTAAAGCGGCTGTTTAAAGCAAGGCAAGTCAGACATCAGGAAACAATTCTCAGTTGTCACTGAAAAAAATGGGAAAGAGTTAAATTTAAGTTGCGTGCACAAGGACATAAATCTGGCAACTCTGCCCTGACGGCATACCTATTTTCTAAGTTCTATGTACTTAAGTTAAAGTTATTTAATATTTTGCTTTGGCTTATTTAGCATGCTTAAACTGTTTGTTAACAGTTGGTCATTGCACACTGAGTCCGAAATTTTCGCGTGCGTTTTTCCGGAGGTTTTTTTCCCGTATTCCTCATCCTTTCCTATCAAAATGCATGCTACGGATGCGAAAATGCAGAAAAAAAAAAACCTGATGCATATTTTTTATGACGAACGAAAGTTTCAGAGGCAGTGTGTAAACGTTATTGACAACGTGAGGTCGTATTTATTTTTTTAATGTGTGGAAATTTCGGACTGGGTGTGCAATGACCTTTAAACTGTTTGTTTAGTAAATTTTTTGGTGCGCGTGTATCAAGCATTAGGCTACTTTTAAAAACTGAGGTGCTGCTATTTGTGCTTTTGTTTTAACGGTTAATGTTTTATAACGCTAATATAAAATAGCCTACCCAATGTTTTTGTCACGTGTGGTGCTTTGGTTTAGCATTACTTCATCTGATTTAAATGCAATCATGTTTAAAGCCTGCTATTCTGGATCTTAAGTTGAACGAATATTTGAGTAGGCTATTTGTGTAGCCGACATTTTTTACAAGCTCTGAGAGAAAGTCCGCGGGAGCGGGCGGGAGTGGACACAAACATTGCGGGCGCGGGTGGGAGTGGAACATGCAGGTTGCGGGAGCCGGCGGTCCTGGTCAGAAATTCAGCGGGAGCGGGCAGGTGCGGGTTTAAGAAAACAGTCCCGCGCAGGGCTCTAGTCCAAAGTTATGTTCTCTGATGAAAGTAAATTTTGCATTTCCTTTGGAAATCAGGGTCCCAGAGTCTGGAGGAAGAGAGGAGAGGCACAGAATCCACGTTGCTTGAGGTCCAGTGTAAAGTTTCCACAGTCAGTGATGGTTTGGGGTGCCATGTCATCTGCTATGTTGGTCCACTGTGTTTTCTGTGTCCAAGGTCAACACAGCCGTCTACCAGGAGAGTTTAGAGTACTTCATGCTTCCTGCTGCTGACCAACTTTATGGAGATGCAGATTTCATTTTCCAACAGGACTTGGCACCTGCACACAGTGCCAAAGCTACCAGTACCTGGTTTAAGGACCATGGTATCCATATATGCCAGACCCAACAATGCTGAAGGCCACTATCAGAGCAACCTGGGCTCTCATAACACCTGAGCAGTGCCACAGACTGATCGACTCCATGCCACGCCGCATTGCTGCAGTAATTCAGGCAAAAGGAGCCCCAACTAAGTATTGAGTGCTGTACATGCTCATACTTTTCATGTTCATACTTTTCAGTTAGCCAAGATTTCTAAAAATCCTTTCTTTGTATTGGTCTTAAGTAATATTCAAATTTTCTGAGATACTGAATTTGGGGTTTTCATTAGTTGTCAGTTATAATCATCAAAATTAAAAGAAATAAACACTTGAAATATATCAGTCTGTGTGGAATGAATGTATACATTATACAAGTTTCACTTTTTGAATGGAATTAGTGAAATCAACCTTTTGATGATATTCTAATTATATGACCAGCACCTGTATACACTACCAAAATTGTGAAGGTAAACTGAAAAATATTTTAAAGTATAAAATATATTTGAAAGAAGTTTCTTATGTTCACCAAGGCTGCATTTATTTGATCAAAATACAGTAAAATCAGTAATATGGTGAAATATTATTACAATTTAAAATAACTATAACTTTATTTGAATATATTTTAAAATGCAATGTATTAATTTTCAGCATCATTACTCCAGCCTTCAGTGCCACATGATCCTTCAGAAATCATTCTAATATGCTGATTTGATGCATAATTTCTGATTATTATCAGAGTTGAAAACACATATATATATATATATAGCTTTTGCTGTTGATTTCAAAAGCCACGTGTCCAAATTTTGCTCAAGTTCAGCTATATGTTGGACAGTGAAAGGCTTTTGTGGTTCAAAATATTAATAAATGCCAATTGCTTATTTTAAAATACATTTTTGAAAAAAAATAAAATAATTTTACCACTTTATCAACAATTTTTTCCAAAAAAAAAAAAAAACATCCTGTAAAGTGAGCATCTGTAACTAAGGGTGGCAAAGCATCAGCAAAGGGTCGATTCCTTTGAACAGACATGTCGGAAAACACTTTGATATCTCCAAATGTGATCAGAAGCATGTGTATCTTTCTGTTGATCAAGCAAAGACTCACTTTACTCTTTTGGAAATTGATCTTGTTTGTGGAAGTAAAGCCTCAGTCAGTAGAAATTAGCAATCATTAGTCTCATTCAAGGATGGTGACATGTGGCCAAAGATATACGTCATTTCGCTTGAGCGTTAATGAATTCCATTAAGATCTCGCATGTGAAAGGCCGGAGGCACAGAACGGATGTGTTTTATGGCACACACATACCCAATCAGAATCTTCATACGTTTTAAATGAACATTTGCTTCAAAATAAATGACTGTGGAATTAATTAGTGTTGACTTCTTGCTTTACAATTTGTGGCAAAGAATCTGTGAAATTGTACATAGAAATGTCTGTGAAGATAAGAAACTGAGGTCTATAGGCAGCGCTTTTCATTTGCATTATTATTGGAACGTTTCAGGTTCAAAACAAGTTAAGCTCTATTGACAGAATCTGTGGCTCGCTGTCGATTAACACAGAATACAATCTCTCTGTTTGTAAAAACAAGCATAAATTGTGTAATGCAAGACATTCTGGAGGGTATTTTGTTATTTTTATTATAGAGATATTTAACAATTCTTTGACCCAAAAGCTTTAAATCATTCTTTTAACGTTTAAAAAGTTAATAAACTTCCATTATTAGTGTCCATATTACGGTGGTCCAGTAGTGCACAACACAACAAAATTGTCACAACACAATGTATAGGACTAATTTTGTTGTGTTGTGCTAATTTCATTGTGTTGCGGCTAATTTCCGTTATGTTGTGCTAATTTTGTTGTGTTGCGGCTAGTTTCCGTTGTTTTGTGCTTATTTTGTTGTGTTATGACTTGTTTCCGTTGTGTTGTACTAATTTAATTGTGTTGTGGCTGATTTCCATTGTGTTGTGCTAATTTTGTTGTGTTGTGGCTTATTTCCCTTGTGTTGTGCTAATTTTGTTGTGTTGCGGCTTATTTCCCCTGTGTTGTGCTAATTTTGTTGTGTTGCGGCTTATTTCCATTGTGTTGTGCTAATTTCATTGTGTTGTGGCTTGTTTCTATTGTGTTGTGCTAATTTAGGCAAGGCAAGGCAAGTTTATTTATATAGCACATTTCATACACAGTGGTAATTCAAAGTGCTTTACATAAAAGGAAGTAAAATAGTTATTTAAAAAATAATCACAGCAATAAAAACAAGGAATTAAAAATAATAAAGGAATTAGAAATTGATTTAAAATGATTTAAAACAGAAATAGAAAATGATTATACATCAAATACAGTGCAGTCAGTTCGGATGTGGCACAGTGCTCATTCAACTGCACAGCTAAACAGATGAGTTTTGAGTCTGGATTTAAACGTGGCTAATGTTTTAACACATCTGATCTCTTCTGGAAGCTGGTTCCAACTGCGGGCAGCATAATAGCTAAAAGCGGACTCCCCTTGTTTGGTGTGAACCCTTGGTATTTCTAACTGACTCGATCCTAATGATCTGAGTGGTCTGTTAGGTTTATATTCAGTGAGCATATCAGCAATGTATTTAGGTCCTAGGCCATTGAGTGACTTATAAACGAGTAAAAGTACTTTAAAATCAATCCTAAAAGTAACTGGAAGCCAGTGTAAGGACCTGAGGACTGGTGTGATATGCTCAGATTTTCTGGTTCTAGTCAGAAGCCTGGCAGCAGCGTTCTGGATGAGCTGCAGCTGTCTAATGGTCTTCTTGGGAAGGCCGATGAGGAGACCATTACAATAATCCACCCTGCTGGTGATAAAGGCATGAACAAGTTTCTCCAAGTCTTGACTGGAAACAAAACATCTAATTCTTGCAATGTTTTTGAGATGATAGTATGCTGATTTAGTTACTGCTTTGACATGACTACTAAAACTAAGGTCTGTCTCCAGAATCACCCCAAGATTTTTTACTTGCTTTTTAGTTGTTTGACCCCTAGAGTCAAGATATGCATTCACCTTGAAAACTTCATCTTTGTTTCCAAATGCAATGACTTCAGTTTTCTCCTTGTTTAACTGAAGAAAGTTTTGGCACATCCAACTGTTAATTTCATCAATGCATTGGCAGAGGGAGTCGATGGGGCTGTAGTCATTTGGAGATAAGGCTAGGTAAATCTGGGTATCATCAGCATAGCTGTGATAGGCAATTTGGTTCTTCCTCATTATCTGACTTAGTGGGAGCATATACAGGCTAAACAAGAGCGGTGCAAGAATTGAGCCTTGTGGGACTCCGCATGTCATGGCCGTCCACTTAGACTTATGATCGCCTATACTCACATAATAACCTCTCCCTTCTAAGTATGACCTGAACCATTTGAGTGCCATCCCAGAAAGCCCAACCCAGTTTTCCAGTCTCCCTAGAAGTATGTTATGATCGACAGTGTCAAACGCGGCACTAAGATCTAGTAATACCAGCACTGATATTTTGCCAGAATCAGAATTAAAGCGAATATCATTTATTATCTTAATGAGTGCTGTCTCTGTGCTGTGATGCGCTCGGAAACCAGATTGAAAAATGTCCAGGTATCCATTTGAGTTTAAGTAGTTGTTCAGCTGATTAAAAACTACCTTTTCAATAATCTTACCTATGAAAGGAAGATTTGATATTGGTCTATAGTTGCTCAACATGGTGTTATCAAGATTGCGCTTTTTCAGAAGGGGCTTAACAACTGCAGTTTTTAGGGAGTTTGGAAAAGTCCCAGAAAGAAGTGAGGCGTTCACCACTTCTAAGAGATCTGCTTCTAAACAGCTTAGCACACTTTTGAAAAAAGATGTGGGGAGTGAGTCAAGATAGCAGGTTGACGATTTAAGATGCTGTACTATTTCTTCCAAAATTTTGCTATCAATTGCTTCAAAAACAGACATTGTCACTTCTTTTTGAAATTGCGGTCGAATCTGTGTGACCTCTGCATAACTTGAGGATGTGCCAATCTCCTTTCTGATATTATTGATCTTCTCAGAAAAGAAGGAAGCAAACTCATTACATTTGCTGTCTGAGAGCATTTCACTGGGAATCTGACTTGGGGGGTTTGTCAGTCTCTCAACAGTCGCAAAAAGAGTGCGAGTGTTGTTTAAGTTACTGTTTATAAGGTTTGAGAAGAAGGACTGTCTAGCTGTGGCTAGTTCCACATTGAAAGCATGAAGGCTGTCTTTATAGATGCTATAATGAATTTCTAGTTTCGTCTTCCGCCACATCCGCTCAGCTTTTCTGCATTGTCTTTTCATACTCTGAACTGCTGTTGATTTAATTGTGTTATGGCTTGTTTCCGTTGTGTTGTGCTAATTTCATTGTGTTGTGGCTTGTTTCTATTGTGTTGTGCTAATTTCATTGTGTTATGGCTTGTTTCTGTTGTGTTGTGGCTTATTTCCATTGTGTTGTGCTAATTTTGTTGTGTTGCGACTTATTTCCATTGTTTTGTGCTAATTTCATTGTGTTGTGGCTTGTTTCTATTGTGTTGTGCTAATTTCATTGTGTTATGGCTTGTTTCCGTTGTGTTGTGGCTTATTTCCATTGTGTTGTGCTAATTTTGTTGTGTTGTGGCTTATTTCCATTGTGTTGTGCTAATTTTGTTTTGTTGTGGCTTATTTCCCTTGTGTTGTGCTAATTTCATTGTGTTGTGGCTTGTTTCCATTGTGTTGTGCTAACTTAATTGTGTTATGGCTTGTTTCCGTTGTGTTGTGGCTTATTTCCATTGTGTTGTGCTAATTTTGTTGTGTTGCGGCTTATTTCCCTTGTGTTGTGCTAATTTTGTTGTGTTGCGGCTTATGTGTTGTGCTAATTTTGTTGTGTTGTGGCTTATTTCCCTTGTGTTGTGCTAATTTCATTGTGTTGCGGCTAGTTTCCATTGTGTTGTGCTAATTTCATTGTGTTGCGGCTTATTTCCGTTGTGTTGTGCTAATTTTGTTGTATTTTTGCTTATTCCTGTTGTGCTGTGCTAATTTTGCTGTGTTGCGGCTAGTTTCCATTGTGCTGTGCTAATTTAATTGTGTTATGGCTTGTTTCCATTGTGTTGTGACTTGTTTCCATTGTGTTGTGCTAATTTCGTTGTATTGTTGCTTTTTCCTGTTGTGCTGTGCTAATTTTGCTGTGTTGTGGCTAGTTTCCATTGTGTTGTGCTAATTTAATTGTGTTATGGCTTGTTTCCATTGTGTTGTGCTAATTTCGTTGTATTGTTGCTTTTTCCTGTTGTGCTGTGCTAATTTTGCTGTGTTGTGGCTAGCTTCCGTTGTGTTGTGCTTATTTTATTGTGTTACGACTTGTTTCCGTTGTGCTGTGCTAATTTTGCTGTATTGCAGCTAGTTTCCATTGTGTTGTTCTAATTTTGTTCTGTTGCAACTTGTTTCCGTTGTGTTGTGGAGATTTTGTTGTGTTGTGCACTACTAGGCCACCATACCATACACATATTGTGCAAAAGTTTCTGCATTTACCATCGACTGACAGACCGGTAATCATTTTCTATAGTAATCAACATCTTGTCACATATAAATCTCCATTTATTTTGAACGGATAACGTTCCTCAAAGTATGAACTGTGTTCTAAACACAGATGACACCTGAGATACTATCTTTACATGCTGTACATAATCGCTGTCATCTCCACACACTCATTTCGCAGCTCATGTTCACTTTACTCCCAGTGGAATATGGTGTGGGTGGCATAAAATATGATTAGGTTTTAAAAACAAATTACAGTTGCTAATTATTAAAATCAATTCCCTCATGGGAGACAGGCTAAGGAAAACTGACCTAAGACAAATAGTTAGAACACATTGAGGTGGAACATTCAGCACAGAGACCGCAGTGAAAGAGATGATCAAGCTGAAAAATCAATGGTTCACAAAACAAACAAACAAAACAAACAAAAACAAAAAACAAAACAAAAAAAACAGGACAGAAACTGCACATACAAAACAAAACATGTTTTCAAAAGGCCATACCATGCATAGACTGATGACTTATTATAATGTTTTTATGCCGGCGATTCAACAGTTGTTACTGCAGCTCAGTTCTAGTGAGCTAAACACAAACTAGAAGCTTTGTGTTTATGCCTTTCAAATGGTCTACAAGGACACTGAGCTTTCTTCTATAAATTAGACTTGGTTTCTTAAGATTCATTCTGTGTGGTTACTGGAGATAATAAAAGAAAACAGAACTAATGACAAGAGGCAAACTTGGAAAAAAAAGTTTTCTCCCCCCCTCCCCCCAAATGTAATGTTTTATAAGAACTTTAAAAGATTCATTTTTTACTTTTGCTCAAAACTTTTCTGGGTAGGTGACATCTTATATTTTGTGCACAGGCTTCTTGAATTCATTTTGGTATCTCTGAAAGGGTATAATGTCAAAAATGTCAAGGTGGTGTAGCCATCCCGTAATGTTTCAATAATTAAGAAAGTAATATTTTTTATTGTATTTCTTTTAATGCAAAACAAGGTTAGTTGTCAAATGTCAACTGGTGTAACCCTAAGAAAACTTTATATTCATGATTCAAAAATAACGGCAGATTTATACATTTAATAAATAAATAAATACATAAATATATACATAAATAAATAACCTACCTATTGTTGGTGTATTGGTTACACAACTTCATATTTGACATTGAAAATGGCCTAAAAGTTTTTCAAAAATGTTTGAAAGTGACACAAATTTGTACATTAATTAATTAATTAATTAATTCCAATTGTCTTACTTGTTTTTTCCATTGTAGGTGTAAGAAAAATTATATTAAGATTTACTTTGTTACACCACTTGACATTTGATGCTGAAAATGGCCTAAAAGTTTTTAAAAAATGTATGAAATTGACACAAATCTGTACAAAATGCTCTTTAATTTATACAATTTTATTACTTGTTAAAAAAATAATACTACTGATTTTCCATTGGAGGTGTAAGAAAAATTATATTAAGATTTACTTGGTTACACCACTTGATATTTGAGGTTGGGAATGGTCTAAAGATTTTTCAAAAATATATTAAAGTGACACAAATTTGTACAAAACATAATTTTATTTTATTTTTTTTTAAATTTTATTACTTCTTTTTTCCATTGTAGGTGTAGGAACAATTCTACTGAGATTTACATGGTTACACCACTTAGCATTTGAGGTTGGAATTATTTTTTTTTCAAAAATGCATGAAAATATCACAGATAAAAAAGTATATTTCTAAGAACATGCATTTTAAACTACTTTTTTTTTTTTGAAGATTTTTTTTCTATCTAGTAGATGTATATCCTTGTTCCATTGACCCTTCTACAATATAAACCATATTTCTAACTCTTCCAGACTCTTCCTAACCATAATAAGATTCATTTCCTTTCACTGACGACAGTAAGTGGGCAAAGGTTTAAGCATCCCTTGTGTGAATGACAGCACCATGGAGCACCATGACATTTCACAAAGATCAGCAGTGCTCCCATGCAAGGCAATGGCTCCGAGCTCATGCTATGGAGGAGGTTAATTGGCGTAACCCGACCCACCACTCCACAAGCCACATTACAGTGCCCTGTCTCACAATGATGATGTCAGCACTCCAGCAAAAAATATTTACCTGTGGTTGTACCTGGGAAATCTTTAGCTGTTGCCATGGACGCAGACAGAAAGGGGCAGTAAGGGAAGACAAGGGTGAGGACATCACAAGGGGAGAGAAGAAAAAAAAAAAAAACTGGCCACAAAACTCAAAACCATTAATGAAGACACCAACCGACCGCATAACCTGCAGTCAGAATGATGGAACATGGACAACTGGGACGACAAAATGGTTTCAAGTACAAATTCAGAGTACGAACACACACATCCATTTGGACATATTCAGAACTGTACATTCATGCTAATCTCCGATGTCTGCTACATCCCACTGCACTGCCCTGTAATGATGCTACTTATCATGCAAATCGCTCCGTATTTCAAGCCAGTGAAGCTGAAGATATTTTTACTATATTAATGCCAGTTTAGTCATTTGAGTTACTAGCCTCTTTATCTTATGCAAATTGAGAGAACCAGCATGACAAATTGGGACATTGGGTCTCATTTACTATGTGTACTGTATATTTAAATTTGTGTGTGAAAACTGCATATGAACATTTTCACAAACAAATCATAATTCATCAATAACTTTTGAATTTATTCTGAATTTATGAAAAAAAATTTAGGAACTGACACCACACATAAAAATGCATGAAAAAAAAAAATATATAAAAGAAAAAATATTGTCAAAATGGATAAATAAATGAATTAATAAATAATGATTGTCAATTGTGTAAGAAAAAAATATATTAAGATTTACTTGGTTACACCACTTGACATTCAATGTTGAAAATGGCCTAAATGTTTTTAAACTGACATAAATTTGCAATTTTATATAGTTTTATTATTTGTTTACTTTGAAATAATAATAATAATAATAATAATAGTCCATTTTAGGTGTAAGAATAAATTATATTATTATTTCCTTGGTTATACCATTTGACATTTAACCAAAAATGCTTCTTTTTTGACAGTTTCATTACTTTTCATTAGTTTTTCTAACTAACTAGCTAACTAACTAACTAAATCTTGTCCATTGTACGTTTAAGGAAAATTATATCTTAGTTACACCACTTGACATTTGACAAATGCTTTTCATTCAATTTTTTGCTTGTATTTTAAACAACATTTATTTTATTTTATTTTTCTAAAATATATCCTTGACCCTTCTACAATATGAAATTCATTTCTAACTTTTCCAGATTCTTTTTAACAGAAATAAAAATCATATATTCAGGGTGTAATCCTGTTAAGATGAAGTTTTATACATAGATGTTTCAACTAACTAACTAACTAACTAACTAAATCTTGTCCACTGTATGTGTAAAAAATTTTTTTTTTATTATTTTCTTAGTTACACCAACACAAATTTTATACAATTTTATTGCTTGTATTTTAAACAACACTTGCTTGATTTTTTTCCCCTAAAATATATCCGTGACCCCTCTACAATATGAAATTTATTTCTAACTTTTCCAGATTCTTTCTAACAGAAATAAAAATCATATATTCAGGGTGTAATCATGTTAAGATGAAGTTTTATACATAGATGTTTCATCTTAAATTCATATATTTCATCATATATGGTGAAAGAGTAAGAAAAGCTGTGTTGTATCTTTAGAGAAGTCTGTTATCTCTGTTTAAAATGTGTTTATTGTGTTTGAACTGGTTTTGAGGATGACATACTGGTTTCTCATTTAGAATATTTAAAATTCATTAATATAAGAACGAATCCATGCGTCCAAGCAGTTATTAGTGAATGAGACCCGATGTTTTAGTGGTGCCTTGCAGTGTCTATGGACTTTTTAAAAGGTGCATGATGTCAAGTCAAGTCAAGTCACCTTTATTTATATAGCGCTTTTAACAATAACGTGATGTCAACGTTGCTTGTCCCCATGTCCTTGTTTGTCCACACTGGAGTATTACATCTGCCTTCGATTTACTGAAACAGAGCAGATGTCTGATTAGAAATGCCTTTTATCTCTCACCTCTTTGACAGTCTGTCAACCAGAATTTCATCTGTGGCTAGCTTTTTCCCCCTCAACACTAGATCCAAAAACCTTTTAGTCCAATTTGTAGAATGAGGAAAAAAAGAATGTCTGATGTAAAAAGGTGGAGATGACGTGAAGTGGCAGCGAGAGAGATGGAGAAAGACAGAGATGGGAAGAGAGGAAAAGATCAACATTGGCGCTGTAGTTCAAACGCGGCGTGACTGTTCCCGCCTCGTTTCTGCTGCGGGCTGAGTGTGTTTCCCCGCAGGGTTTCTGATCTGGGTGAATCTCACGAAACCTGTCAAGAGCATGTCTAGGCCATGTTTCACTTCAAAATCAAACGATATACAAGATTATATTTTGGTTAAGGAAAATTAAGCCTGTTTTTAGTGTTGCTGACGGGGATTTCACCCCTAGTGGCCGATAATGGTATCACAAGCTACAAAACACTAGCATTGGGGTTTAGGGTTGTTAAGGTTTGTTTTTTTATAAGTCTCCTATGCTCAAAAACAGCACTATTGTGAAATATTATATAAAAAGAGTTTTTTTTTTGTTCCATTTTAATATATTTTTAAAATGTAATTTATTCCTGTGATGGCAAAGCTGAATTTTCAGCAGCCATTACTCCAGTTTGATGTTCCAGAAACAAAATTTATTATTTTCTTTATTATATTATGTTATATTATATTATATTATATTCAGGATTCTTTGTTGACTAAATGTTTCAAAAGAACAGCATATATTGCAAACAGTTTGTAACATATTTATGTTAATATTATATTATATTATATTATATTATATTATATTATAATTTTTTCAGGATTTTTTGTTGAATAAATGTTTCAAAAGAACAGCATATATTGCAAACAGTTTGTAACATATTTATGTTAAATATTTTGTAACATTATAAACATCTTTACTGTCACTTTTGACCAAATTAATGCATCCTTGCTGAATAAAAGTATTAATTTCTTAAAAAAAGGTTGATCTCAAAGTGTTGAACAGTGGTGTATATTCATGCTTTTACTTTTTGCACTTGTATGCACAGAAGCGTGCAGATAATTTTGCACATGATATTTTGTTGTGAAGCAAAAAAGTAAATAAATAATAAAAATT
>JAFVLL020009110.1:224420-287947 GCA_021397915.2 Tor tambroides
CCACTTCACTAATTTGTGAAGCTCAATTATCTTTTGCTGCACATCAGAAATATATTCTTTGGTTTTTCTCATTGTGATGGATGATTAAGGGAATTCGGACATTGTTTTCCCTCCTGTTTATATTTCTGTGAAACAGGAAGCCATGGCTGGATAATTTCATGTTCATAATCACCCTGGAGTGCTCAAAATTGTAAATATGAATGGGAATATACTTCAGAGATATTTTACTCACAAGAATTTCTAGGGGTACCAATAATTGTGTCCAACGTGTATTTGAGAAAAACATTTATTTCATACTGATATTTTCCCCCATTTTCAACTGTTTTAGTTCAATGAAAGGTTAGATATTTGTGATTTTTTTTAAAATAAAAGTTCAAAAGGATTAATAATGCAGGTTTATTTTCAGAGCCTTCTTTGATCATATTTACCAAGGGTGCCAATAATTCTGACCACGACTGTACATAGCAACTTGTTTCATTCCCTAATGAATCAGTGTTTTTAAATAAACCACTAGAGTGAATCATTCAATGACTCCCTTGTAAAGACAGTACTTTTTTTCCCTTAGTGAATCAATGTTTTTTTTAACAAATTGACTGAGTTAATGATTCAATGACTCACACACAGAGAAAGTCTAAATGTTTCTTTCCTTAATGAAACAGTGTTTTTAAATGAATTAGCTGAATGAATGATTCAATGAATCACTTATAAAGATCGTAATTGTTTCCCTTAATAAATCAATGTTTTTGAATGAACTGCTTGAGTGCATTATTCAATGACTCCCTCATAAAGACATTGATTTCTCCTTTCCTTAATGAATCAATGTTTCTGAACAAGCTGATTGAGTAAATGATTCAAAGGCTCACTCAAATAGAGAGTGACTTGTTTCTTTCCTTACTGAATCAGTGCTTCTGAATAAAATGTTTGAGTGAATAATTGTATAATGTTGTATAACAAATACTAATTTGAGTTGGAAAAACTAAAGACACTATAAGTATGTAGATGTCTACATACATAGAGTGCTTCTTTACCTGGTGAGGTTTGTCTGGTCTGTAGAAGAAGTCACAGTAGATATAACCCAGCAGTCCCTCTGTTTCATGCACCACAGCCTGAAGGAACAATTAAAAATGTCAGGTGACATTATAAATGAAGCTGAGCTTTCATTTAAGCCCACTGGGTTTGATAATGGAGCACAGAAGTGTGATCTCACCAGCTTGCGCACATCTTCACTCCAGACCTCCCCCGCACTGGGCTGCTCAGCTAGCAGTGATACACCGTACAGCTGCGTGAAAAGACCATTCAGACCTTCCATACACGCGCCCAGCGAGAAGTACGGACTGTACAGACTCGGCTCTATGTTGAATCTGCCGAAACAAAACACAACATTCCAGCATGCCATGTTAATAAAGGCTGAACATCAATGAACAAATTTTTCTCACCGAGAGCACAGACTACAAAAACATAATTTTGAGAATGTGAAAATAAGCACAGAAATCTAATTTTAAAGTCTCAAAAAATATAATAATAATAACATGACAAAAATTGTAGTCAGTAACGTAATCCATTATATTACACATTTTAGGTAATATAATCAGATTACTTTTAGATTACTTTTGCCCTAACTCGTTTAACACATTGATTTAAACAGGATAATATTGTACCATAATGATGTAAAAATACAAAGAGTGAGAAAATATATTCCTTTCATTGTAATTAAAACATGAAGTGCATTAAACATTATTATTACATCAAGGTTTCCCAAACTGGGGTTCGTAAAGAAATTGCAGGGGTTTGTGAGTTTAATGAAAGGCAAACATGTAATTAAATCATAAAAATGTAAAATTCAAATAAATAATTTTAAAATAACAAATATTTTATGTTTACCTGCATGCCGTATAACCATTAAGCAATGTCAGAGAACCATGAACATACAAATGTGATAATTATTAAAATATTTGTTTTAAAATCTCAGGGGTACTTAATTATGATTTCACTTTTTTAACTTTAGTTAGTGTGTAATGTTGCTGTTTGAGCATAAACAACATCTGCAAAGTTACAATGCTCAAAGTTCAATGCAAAGGGAGATATTTTCTTTTACAGAATTGAAGATCGATCACCCTTTAAAGTTAATATACTAGGTGAAAGAGGTTCAGATGACAAAAAGTTTGAGAATGTCTGCAAATAAGAAATAATGAGAATTTGTGCATTTTAATGAGTTTGAAAGACAAAAGACTTTCATCAGTACATAATAATACATGGTTAAATAACCTACTGAGTGATAATTCAAATGAATGTTCATCAATAGTTGATCCCATGTTGAAACCCTTCTTAAACCCTGAAATGATTTTTGTAAATCCATTGGTCATGCTGTGTCGCCACCTGACTAATGAATGTTTCTGGGTGAATGTCCACAAAACTGGACTTTCTGAGTGTACTGTATGTAAGCCGTTGGCTATTTTAGAAAGGAACATTTAAAAGATGAAAAAGAGGAATTAGAGAGAATCAATGATGAATAAATTATTGTTATTGTGTGAATAATATGTAATCAATAAAAAAGTAACTGTAGTCTGATTACGAGTATTTTAAAATGTAACTTACTCTAATTACAAGTACTTCATTTTTGGAATCTGATTACGTAATCCAGATTACATGTAATCAGTTACTACCCAGCTCCGTATATATGTATATATGTATACACACACACACACACACACAACACTGCTGTTCAAAAGTTTTGCATCAGTTAGGTTTGTTTTTAAAAAACTCTCTTATGCTCATCCAGGCATTTATTTTATTTGATTAAAAACGTAGAAAGAAATTGTAATATTGTGAAAATTGATTTAAATTTTAAAATAAATATTGTTTATTTTAATATACCTTAAAATACAATTTATTTCTGTGTTGGCAAAGCTGAATTTTCAGCATCATTACTCCAGTCTTCAGTGTCACATGATCTTTCAGAAATCATTGTGATATGCTGATTTATTATCAATGTTGGAAACAGTCATTCTGCTTATTATTTTTTGGAACCTGTGATGCTTTTTTCAGGATTCTTTGATGAATAAAAAGTTCAAAAGAACAGCATTCATTTTAATTAGAATACTAGAATTAGAATTTAATACATCCTTTCTGAATAAATGTAATAAATAAAAAAAAAAAAATCTTACTGATCTCAAACTTTTGAACAGCATTGCAGTTTATTTTAGGAGAACTTTTTTGACGTAAGACAATGAATCTGTATCATGCATTTCTCAGATCTCTTACCTTTCTGCACGTATCACACCACTGAAATATGGATGGTCCCATGGCATTACCTCCTACAGAGAAAGATTTAATTCTGGTTCATTCTAGAGCAATGGACAACTTAAACTTGCAGGTATTAGAAAGTTTCTAACATTTTTCAACATGATACAACAATCAGATAATATGAAAATTCAAATATCATAGATAATTAAGTGCTTACAGGATTTCTGGGGTTGAGTTTTGTCTTCATTTCCTTCATCATTTCAAAATCCTTCTGCGTCCTAAAGTTTACAGAAATATCTGTTCATATATTATATAACATACATAAACATTACAATTTATATTATAAAATACGTACACTATACAAGAATTACACACACACACATA
Organism: Tor tambroides; assembly: GCA_021397915.2. Classification (NCBI taxonomy): domain Eukaryota; kingdom Metazoa; phylum Chordata; class Actinopteri; order Cypriniformes; family Cyprinidae; genus Tor; species Tor tambroides. The sequence continues at coordinate 228,048 of JAFVLL020009110.1, forward strand.
TATATATATATACATATATATATATATATACATTTTTTTATTTTAATTTTTTTTTTATACATATAATTATCAATTCAAGTCACCAATACAATACAGTGTAGTTTCTCTATTATTGCCACAATGGCATATATAACGTAGTTGACAGTGACACCTAGTGGCATCTGCTAGAATAAGATTCTGACAATAGTGCAGGAGATTAATTAATTTTACACCTTCTTAAAAGAACATTTTAACTTTTGCACATATATTCACTATTATGTACCAGTGCCTTAAAGCAATTGACAAAATACTGAAGAGAGAAAGCTCAACCTGTCTGAGAGCTTGTCTGTGATCTGCTGTAAAAAACTCATAACTGCCTCTGTGGAGAAACAGACCTCATATATAATACAATATAATATAATATAATGTAATATAATAATACATTATTTATACGATGTTAAATAATTGTTATTCTTGTAGTTCTGTCTGGTGTAGCTAGTGGTAAAAAAACAACACATTTCAAGTTTAAAGGTAGAAAATGAAAATGAAAATGAGTAAACTTAAAAAAAAATAAAAATGAGAGACTCAGAAACATAAAGTCTACCTGGGCTTTTGGCCATGGTTCCTTTTAATGCTCTATGTGCGTAAGATTCATAACCAACCATGCGAGCCAGTTTATCTCTACAGGACAGCAGTTCCTCAAGAATGTGCATCACATTTGCATTCGGGTAGAGGAAAACTTTGTACGCAACTTCCCTGACCTGAAAAATATGCGCACATACCAAAAAACACTAGTTACTCCACAATAAAGCAACCTTAAAATTTACATCAATCTACTTTCAATCAATCTTTATGCAACTTCATTTAAACAGTCTCTGATAATTAAGAAAAGTGATGTACCAGATCATCAGGCGCATCTGCATTTAGGCCTCCGATCTGAATGTATTTCCCGTCTTTAGTGAAGTGCTGGTGAATGTGCTCAGGAAGAGCTCTCTTCTCTATTCTGTTGGGCATGTGGCAGCTCATGAGAAACTGATTGCTCAGATCCAGCAGCTTCACATTCAAGTTCACAGCCTCTTTCCTCTGTGAAAAAGAAACGTAATCTATGCATAGCTGTGCCTTACACCGAAATCAGTCAAAAAACAATAAAAATACAATAAAAATTGTTTAAAATAAAAAATTTAGACCTTTTTATTATCCAGATGGATTCCACTTATCTCGAAGTCAAACATAAACAGTTCAGCCACTCTTCTGCACAAATAAAACAAAATAGTTAAATATTAGAAAAATAATATTAAAACATTCTTTTTTTCAAAGAAATATATACTATGCCAGCGTTCAGACCTTATATTCAAGCAATAACAAATAAATGAATGGCATTGAATGGCATAGTGACTGTCCCTGTAGCACAATATCTCCATCATTATCATGGCTAATTTATATTTTCAAATAAAATTGAAGGTCTGATTTATACCTTGTTTCTGGGTCCAGTTTGGAAACGATCTCATCATTATCCAGCAGGTCCTTCAAGCTCTTACACAATTCAACATTGGTATTGAGCCTGCAGGACAGATTGAAAACCATAAAGATCTCAGGAAAAAAAAGAAAAAGAAGTGGATATAAATTCAGGGCCCACCTCTCCACCATAGTGCCAATGTTTATGCAAGTCCTTTCTGCAGCCTCTCGGTATGATGGGTCTGGATGTGCCACTTTAATAAAGTCTGCCTACAAAAAAACAAAAAGAAATTATAAACACATTAAATAAATATTATATATAAAAATGAAAATATATACATATAAAAAGAAGGATATTTGATGTGTTTTACAACCCCAATTCCGGAGAAGTTGAGACGTTTTGTAAAATGCAATAAAATCAAGAATCTGTGATTTGTTAATTCTCTTTAACTTTTATTTAATTGACAAAAGTACAAAGAAAAGATTTCCAAAGTTTTCACAGACCAGCGTAAATGCGTTTTGTAAATATAAACAAATTTTGTTTTTGACGGCTGCAACACATTCCAAAAAAGTTGGGACAGAGGCAAAATAAAAGTGAAAAGTTTATAGAATATCCACGTTAAACTGTTTTGAAACAGTTCACAGTAAGCAGGTGAATTGGTAATAGGCCAGGGTATCATCTTTGGGTATAAAAGAAGCATCTCAGTCTTTGCAAGCAAAACAAAGTATGCTCATCACTTTGTGCCAAATTTCACTAGACAAGTGTCAAACAAATCAAAAATCACATTTAGCAATGCAAAATTGCAAAGTTCAAGTTCAAGTTCAAGTAGAGCTTTATTGTCATTCTGCTACATGTGTGAACATATAGTGGAACGAAATGTCGTGTCTTGCAGGACCACGGTGCTACATACCAGTTAAACATACATAAACATCGCAAGTATAAGGAAAATAATAGAGCTATACAACAGTTAACCGTCTGACTATACATATACTATAAATGCTATAACTACTATACACATACACAAACTGAGACTGTACAAAAACTTTACATACATACTGTACATGAAACTGTGCAAAAGAGATGTTTGTACATAAAATTGTGCAAAGAAATATATTTTGTACATTAAAATGTTGTGCAGAAGAGAGATTTGGGGGAAGCAGCGCATAGTGCAAAAATGATTTTGTAGTGCAATGCACAAGTAAACATATACTATTGAGTCTTTGTAGCAAGGAGTGATTATAGAAAGTGTCTAGTGTGCATATAGTGGGATGAGTGCGTTACTACAGGTGGTTTGTATAGCCCACTCACCTGTGTGTCGCACACTCAGAATTGCACTTAGGAAAATTGTCAACAGTTTTAATGAGTTGAGGGGAGGGGGCTGAGGTGTTCATGGTTTCAGAGGGGGACAGGGAGATTGGAGTTAAGAGCTCTCACAGCCTGGGGGAAAAAGCTGTTGAGCAATCTGACAGAGCGAGCTTTGATACTCCAGTACCTTCTACCTGATGGCAGGAGTTGGAAGAGGTTGTGGGAGGGATGGGTAGTGTCCTTCACAATGCTTGAGGCCTTGCTGGAACATCGTGCAAGGAAAATGTCCAGGATGGAGGGGAGAGGGGCACCGATGATCTTTGCGGCAGTGTTCACTGTCCGTTGTAGGGTCTTGCGGTCAGCAGCACTGCAGTTCCCATACCAGACAGTGATGCAGGTGGTCAGCACACTCTCAATGGTGCCCCTGTAGAAAGTGGTGAGGATGGGTGGAGGGAGACTTGCCCTTTTCAGCCGGCGGAGAAAGTGGAGGCGCTGTTGTCCCTTCTTGTTGAGTGACGTGACGTTGGTGGTCCAGGTGAGATCCTCTGTGATGTGCACCCCCAGGAATTTAGTGCTGCCGACTCTCTCCACGGTTGAGCCGTCGATGGTCAGTGGGAGGTGGTCAACAGAGTTTCTCCTGAAGTCCATCACAACCTCTTTTGTCTTACCCATATTGAGGGACAGGTTGTTAGCACCACACTTTTCAGCCAGCTGTGCCACTTCCTCTCTGTAGTGCGTTTCATCGTTGTTGCTGATGGCCTACCACAGTTGTGTCATCAGCAAACTTGATGATGTGGTTGGAGCTGGACTTGGCAGTGCAGTCGTGAGTCAGCAGTGTGAAGAGCAGCGGGCTGAGCACACAGCCTTGTGGGGCACCTGTGCTCAGTGTGGTAGTGCTGGAGGTGTTGCGGCCGACACGGACTGACTGAGGTCTTCCGGTTAGAAAGTCCAGGATCCAATTACAGAGGGAGGTGTTAAGGCCCAGCAGGTTTAGTTTGTGGATGAGCTGTTGTGGGATTATTGTGTTGAATGCTGAGCTGAAGTCGATGAACAGCATCCTTACATAAGAGTCTTTCTGTTCCAGGTGAGTAAGAGCTAGGTGGAGAGTGGTGGATATTGCATCGTCCGTTGAACGGTTTGGACGGTATGCAAACTGGAATGGGTCCAGCGTGTTTGGGAGACTGGACTTGATGTGATGCATGACTAACCTCTCAAAGCACTTCATCATGATTGGGGTCAGTGCTATGGGACGATAGTCATTCAGACAGGACACGGGTGACTTCTTTGGTACTGGAATTATGGAGGTGGATTTGAGACACGTGGGGACGACTGCCTGGCTCAGCGAGGTGTTGAAGATGTCTGTTAGGACATCCGTCAGCTGTGCAGCACAGTCTCTCAGTACACGTCCAGGTATGTTGTCAGGGCCCGCAGCCTTGCGGAAGAATTTAGGTCTTCCACCAAGTATCACATATAATATTGTGAAACGATTCAGGGAATCCAGAGAGATCACAGTACATGTAGAGAAAAGCAGGAAACCTCAGTTGAATGTGCTTGACCTTTGAGCCCTCAGATGGCACTGTATAAGAAATCGTCATGCTGCGGTGTTAAATATAGCCACATGGGCTCAGGAGTACTTCAGAAAACCACTGCCATTTACCACAGTCTGCTACTGCATCAAGAAATGCAACTTGAATATATGTTACTCTAGGAGAAAGCTATACATTAATTCTGGGCAGTGATGCTGCCGTGTTCTCTGGGCCAGAGCTCATCTCAGATGGTCAAAAAGACAGTGAAAATGTGTGCTGTACTCAGATGAGCACACATTTCAACTTGTTTCTGGGAAAAATGGATTTTGCATTCTCAGTCCCAAAGACCCAAGGGACCATTCAGACTTTCATCAGCGACAGAAGCAAAAGCAAACATCTCTCATGGTTTGGGGGTGCAGCAGAGCAAACAGCATGGGTGACTGACATATGTATGAAGGTACCATTGACATGGAGGCATATACTGGGATTTTACAGAGACATATACTGCCATCAAGATGATGCCTTTCATGGGAAGTCTACAGTTATTATGTCAAGAAAATGCCAGCTCTCATTCTTTATGTGCTACAACAGCATGGTTTCGTAGACAGTGTGAATGTGCTGGACTGGCCATCAGATCTGTCTCCTATTGAAAATGTATGACCAGTCATGAAAAGGAGAATCAAACAACAATCACAGACTGCTGAGCTTCTGAGGTTTTGTATCAAGAGAGATTGGACAAAAATTTTACTTGCAGAACTTTAACAATTAGTATCCTCAGTTCCTAAACAATGAAACATTGTAATTAAAAGGACCGTTGATGTGACACAGTGTTAAACGTGCCTCTGTCCCAACTTTTTTGGAGTGTGTTGCAGCCATCAAAATCAAAATTTGTTCATATTTACAAAATACATTTACGCTGGTCAGTGAAAACTTTGGAAATCTTTTCTTTGTACTTTTGTCAATTAAATAAAAGTTAAAGGGAACGAACAAATCACAGATTCTGGATTTTATTGCATTTTATAAAACGTCCCAACTTCTCTGGAATTGAGGTTGTATGATATATACATTGTTACTCACAAAACCGGTCAAAAGTTTTAAATCATTAAGATTTTATTAATGTTTTTGAAAGAAGTCTCTCATGCTCACCAAGGCTAGATTTATTGATTCAAATACAGTTATTAATGTTAAAATAACGGTTTACTATTTGAATATATTTTAAAATGTAATTAGATCATTCAGAAATCATTCTAATATGACAATTTTGTGCTCAAGAAACTTTTTATTTGTCAATGTTGAAATGCACTACCAATCAAATATATCATTTCGTTTAAAAAAAATATATATATTGCTTTATTAAGCAAGTATAAAAAGTTAAATTGATCAAAAGTGACAGCAAATCCATTTATAATCTTTCTATTTCTATTCTAATTCAAAAAATGCTTTTCATTTTAACTTTCTATTTATCAAAGAATGCTGAAAAAAATGTATCATGGTTTCAACTTTATTCAATTGATCTTTGCCATTACAGGAATAAATATTTTAAAATATATTCAAATAGAAAACAGTTATTTTAAATTGTAAAAATAGTTCACAATATTACTGTTTTATTGTACTTTTGATCAAATAAATTCAGCCTTGGTGAGCTTAAGAGACTAACTAACTAACTAATATGTATATTTATTTATATCAAACATGTTTAACATGTTTACCATGTCTGCCACTCTGCACAGGCTGTCTGAGAGTTTGTCAAATATCTCCACAGTCTGGACTCCTGGAGGGCAGCGACAGGCCTTCTCCACCAGCTGCTCGGTCTCCTGCAGGGCTCTGTCCTGGACCACCTCAAAGCCCTCCACAGAGCTGAGCTCAGGGACACCAAACAACCCCTGACAGACAGAAATATAGTTTGTATTTACTCTATTAAAAGACAATCAGCAAATTAAAATTAGACAGATCCAGACAGGTCCATACCACATTTTGTTGGAAGAGGTCTAGTCTCCTCTGGGCTTTGGCATTGAAAGCAGCTCCTACAGGTGACCAGGTGGTGACTGTCCTGCAAACTCGCGCTGCTGTCCCATGCCTGAGCAAACACACCAGGGGTCTGTACACTGACATGACCGAGGACAGTAAACATATACGACTCCACCACTACACAGTCAAAAAAACCGACAACTAATCTACCTAGACCAAACAAACGGAACAGCACTTCAGTCAAACGCAACTTTGCGGGTTTTTAAGAAAAGTGGCATGGCATTCTCCTTCCAATGACAGTAACGTTAAACACATAGATTTTACAGCAGCACTTTCGACACGGAAATAAATTCGTGAGAATTTCTAAAACATATTTCACTCTTTAGGAAAGCTAAAATATGTTTAATTAAAGTAATACAGTCAATAAAATTATTTACAAGATGTTCAAAGATGTTACGGTGAGTTTTAATTTAAACCATCTCTGGTTTAAATTGAAAGTGAATATAAGCGATTTATCCTAGTTTTTCAAAATAAAGGTTCAAATATGTGCATTATATTATTTAGTGAGAGTTCTCTGTATATACTACTACAACTACTTCTACTATTACTACTACTAAGACTACTACTACTACTACTACTACTACTAAACAAAACTGTCTGCTTTGTGTCAACTTAAACATTTACATTTTTCATCTCATACATTCTCATACATCTCATTCATATGACTTAGAACAGTTATATATTAATGAGAACAGTTCTCTGTATATTAATATTAATAATTTTACACACCTTTTTAACATCAACAAACACTTACATTTTTAAAAGCAAAAAATACTAATAATTATATATAATTAATAACTGTTTGAGTTAATGCAGTTACATAACTGAAATTTAACAACATCTGCAAAATTAGTTCAGAATATTGTTCTAAATTAATATTGTCATCTGTTTTTCTCAAGATAAAACGATTATTTGAAAATGTTGGTAAATGGGCTTTACTGTTTAACTTCTGTTTTATCTATCTATCTATCTATCTATCTATCTATCTATCTATCTATCTATCTATCTATCTATCTATCTATCTATCTATCTATCTAATGTTCTAGAAGTGGGCGTATCTCTCAATGGGCGTGGTCAGCAGACGACGCAGTACGTTCTGTGCGTGCGCGCACTCACTGCCGCACTGGACAGTCACATGACAGGCATATCGCCGTTATGGAGCTGTTTCGCTGTCAAACTTTAATCCGATTTCACGTTTAAACTGCAAAAGCGATGGACAGAGTGCGACTTTTGACGGCTTCTGATCTCCAGTGATATGTCAGGTCGGTTTTCTATTCTTCTACAAACATACAAATCCAACGTGTAAACATGAGTGTGTTAAAATGTACAATTTCACAGTAAACAACTAGCTAGTTCCTACTTTTGTTGCATTATCTCGGCGATTATGCCATATTGAGAAAAAGAAATTTGCAGGTATTAAAGTTACGCAATGTTTATTTATGCCAGCTGAAAAACAAATGTTTACACAGTTGCTCAACACTCATTTTGGCTTATGTTGACATATCCAGTGAAAACTATTCTGTTAACTGTATGTGAACTATATGATGGACACATACAGTAAGAATAACGATCTTTAGTCTAGCTATTAACTGAAAACATGTTATTAATGTTTTGCAGAGTCATGCACAGTCATTCTGTTTACTTATCCTAATGGTTACTCAAAAGTTTAAACATTAAAACAGTATTATTATGGTCCTTTTGTTTACATATTTTTTATATTCTATTTGGTGTAATTGTAAATGTATCTAAATACTGTATGTGCCCATCATCATCATGTATTAAGTTGGACATCACTCCACCCAAGTGTAACTTGATGCATCTATTTCTGTATTTCCACTTTGTTACACAGTTGCGTCTATGTATCTGTTATTTTGTAGCTAAACCCCTGCGCCATGTCTGTGGATGGCCCCCGGACCTCTGTTTTCACCTTTCAGTCCGCTGTTCACAGCCATCATGTTCTTTGCTCGCTGGAGGAGCTGAGACAGAAGGAGCTCTTGTGTGATGTGACGGTTGAAGTGGAGCGCAGGAGCTTTAGAGCACACTCTTCAGTGCTGGCTTCCTGCAGCGACTATTTTTACACCAGACTTACAAACCACAGCCGACCAAACCCCACCGTCAGGTTACCGGATGAGGTAATGCTTGATATGGTGGATGGGTTGAATCTGGAGGTTTTGAGAAAACTATTGTTAAGCTGTTATCTCATTATGATCTGTTGTAATTATTAACACATTAACACCCATATATACATTTATTTAAATAAATGTAAAAAAAAAAAAATCATAGATTGAGCAACCCCTAAAACAAACAATATATGGTTCAAACAAAATTCTGTCATCATTTACTCATGCATGAATAAATCCATGAAGGATAGTATGAGGGTCAGTGCTTTGATGTATATAATTTCTTTTATTAGTATATTTATTCAAAAATACATAAAAAATGCATACTGACTTGAATACACCTCTTCTATGATGAGCAAGTTTATAAATTATATACATTTTTGGGGGGCAAAAATATAAAAAAAAAAAAAATAAATTGTGTGTGTGTGTGTGATTTTTCTATCCAGATATCATGATTTAAAAAAATGCATCAAATTAACAAAAAGTTTGGATCAGATCTTTATTTGTTTATTTATATTTGTATATTTGGATCCCTGCAGACTCTCATAACTGTGTGTTTCTTAAAAAGGCTAGATAATTTAACTTTTCCTTGAATGTATGATGGAAGAAATGAAGTCAAATGAGTTTGGCGTGACATGAGGGCGAGTAAATGATGACAGAGTGTTCATTATTGTGTGAACTATTCCTTTAAAAATTGTTTACATTGCAGTGCTGTCAAATTAGGCCTTATACATTGAGATTAAATTGAGTAAACGAAGTTACAGCAATAACCCAGTAATGCAATTTGCAAATGATTTATTCATGCAGTAATCATGACTACATCATTAATCTCCCAAGGTCACGGTGGATGGATTTGAGCCTCTTCTGCAGTTTGCCTACACTGCAAAACTTCACTTCACGAAAGAAAACATCCTGGAGATCCACAGATGCGCCGAATTTCTCGGATTTCAAAACCTCGATAAAGCCTGCTTCGAATTCCTCATCCCAAAGTTTTCCGATGGTGGTGGAACCTCAAAAAAAGTGAAGGGTAAAAGCAAGAGCCAAGCGTCCCATGAGAAATCCCCATCCATCTGCAGTCCAAACGACCAAAACCCTGAAACCGGAGAAGATGGCGTACCTCAAGATGCAAGCACTGTCATGCAAGCTGCATCTGCAACATCCTCTGAAGAAAGTCTTAAAAATTGTCCCCCCATCGCAAATGACAAAGTAATGCAGTTAGATTTATCCCCGCTTTACGAAAGAGGCACTGCATACCACATGGGTGATGGCCAAGATCAGTTTTGCCTACAGAACTGTGGCCCACAGCTGCCTTCCTCTTCCATGGCGGCCGCTGAAGTTTGTCCTTTCCTGTCTATTTCAAGCACCAGTGACAATGAGGAACTGCATTCTTCTGCAGCAGGGGACATTTTAGCAATGGAGGATGATTTCCAGAAGGAACTAGTAATGGATGTGGATTGTGAAGCACCTACTGATAAAGACCTGAACATAGCCAGTATCACCGAGGGCCACTTTGACCAACGTGAAGGGCCTCTAATGTCGCCCACCGACTGCAGCCAACTATGTCCTCTGAATTCTCCGCAGTCAAGCGGGGTTTTGGACAGCATTTCTGGCGCTCCAGACCTCAGCAACATTGGCACAGACGACAACCAGGTGTTTGATTCCAACGAACAAACGTTCTCTGAACTAACCCCCAAAGATTGCTCCACAGAACGAAGCACGGTGGAAAGGGAAGTGGCTGAGCATCTCGCAAAGGGTTTTTGGCCGGATTTGAGCTCCACGTTAAATGAGCCGCTACCTTTGGACTCTATCGACCAGTCATCTGCAGGAAATGGCTCAGACTTCCACTGGTTAAAGCATCTGGATCTGGGCGCTGCGCCTGATGATTGTCCCTTCCTGAGAGACCTGAGCTCCAATGATAGACAGACCTCTGGAGGAGACACTCTGTCCAAAGAGGACACTGAAGACAGTCCCTGCATGTCCCCCATTAACTCAAGGGAAAACTCTGAGTGCGAATCGGACGGAGACTGTGCGCAGTGCGGCAGCAGTGAACAAGTGCAAGAGGTGAGCTTGCTTGCACTTACAGTTGCAAACCTTTATTTCAACCTCGATTGAGATTCCCTGACATGCTTCAATTAAAAGTTTCAGTCCCTACTGAAAAATGTAACCAAACTCGAGGATGAACACAGCTGCAGTCCTCCATAATGCAGTGTTGACGTCTCGGTTTTCTTCCCAGGTGGATTTGCCATTCCCTGTGGAGCAAATTTCCAGCATGACCCGGAGAGCATTCCTGCAGATGTTGAAACGCGAGCAGCTGACCCCAGAACAGCTGGAGTTTGTTCAGGATGTGAGACGGCGGAGTAAAAACCGCATGGCTGCACAGCGCTGCCGCAAGAGAAAGTTGGACTGCATCTACAGGCTGGAGGGAGAAATTAAGAAACTGGTATATCTGTTTGTCATATCTACTGAATCTAAATCAGTGTAGTGTAGTGCAATAAAACAGTATGCAGCATGATCACTGTACTCTCATTTATACAGAAAAACCACTTGAACTTGTCAAATCACATGTTAAAATCACATGTGAAACTCATGTGAGACACATATGAAACGCACATGAAACATTCCCCCTTACAGAAAAACCACATGTGGAAATCACGTTAAAATCACATGTGAAATGTGTGATCATCAAAAGGGCTTAACACCTTTACACCATGAAAATGTTCTAAAACCACATGTTTCATGTGCGTTTCATATGTGTTTCACATGGTTTTCCCATGTGTTTACTTTGAATGAGCTTGAAATTACATTGAAAAGAATCAGTCTCAGACTGATTTAAACCATTCATTTTAATTTGAGAATTTGAGAGTTTTCAGACTCACTCAACAACTCATTCAGGGCTTTGGACCGTATAATCAATTATCAATCAATTAATCAGTTAATTAAATCAATTAGACTCAAAATATGACCGTAGGGAGTAGGCATGGCCACAAGTAGATGAAAACAACGATTTCATAAATATAATGGTGTGTGTCTGTGTGTATCATATCAGTTTTGTGTAATAAATTATCCTTTCATTGTAAAGTAGACTGTTAAAAATATATATCTGCATACAAATTTGTACAGATATACAGAAATTATTTATTTTTTTGGTAACAACTTAACAATAAAATCTAATTTATAGTGCTGCCAAGTCGATTAATTGTGATTTAAATATATACATGTATGTGTGTATATTTATACTATATACATTTTTTAACTATATGTGTGTGTATTTATATAAATGCAATGTACACACACATGTAGTATGTAAACAAACTTTTATTTTGGATGCAATTAATCACAATTAATCGATTTGACAGCAGTTATGACTTATTAATTTTAAGTATTTGAAATTAGTATATAGGTCTTTTTAAAACAAATTATTAAAAGTGGGTGGTTCTTCCTCTAAAGTATGGCAAGAATTTCTAATGGGAAACCAGAAACCTTTCAATTCCCTACGATCCCTAACCATTACCACAATGTGTATGGGCATAAATTATACAATTATATTGCTTCTATTGTCCCCTTTTCAGATGGAGAATAAGAAAACTAATCAATCAGACATATAGTATGCAGTTTTGCACACATTACGTAATGCTGCAAAACAACAGACACCAAGAAAATCGCGACGCTATCTCATGGCCAATTCGTACGTATTTTACGAGGTGGCTAATTCGTACGAATTCGTACGACCTCACTCGTACAATTTTGTACGATTTGTCTAAACCCCAGTGATGGGTAGGTTTAGGGGCGGGGTTAGGGGTAGGTCATTCGTACGAATTGTGCAACTTGTAAAATACGTACGATTTAGCAAAAATCGTATGAATTTATACGAGTGAGGTCGTACGAATTTGTACAAATTAGCCACCTCGTAAAATATGTACGAATTGCCGTGAGATCGGGCTGGAAAATCAATAGCATCAATGCTATGATTAGTGTTTTTCTCCATAAGGAATGCAAAGTCTGGTAAACACGAACTGAAATGTAATCTTTTGTTTCCACATTTATCAGAGGAGCGAAAAGGAGAAATTACTGCAAGATCACAACCAGCTGAAGCTCAGCATAGAGGATGTGCGTCAGAACCTCTCAGGCCTGTGTGAGAGTCTCTCTACGGACGGCGCGCCACAGTCCGAACAGCTGCAAGCACTGGCCAGGTACTTTTCCTCCGACTGTCCCACCTCCGTTCTCCTCACCCCCATGGCCTCTCCTAGCCTGGCTGGCCCAGACCAGGATGCCCATGCGAACTCCTCCCTGGACACCTTTCTTGCAGACACATGTCCTGAAGGAGACATAGTAGCACTCAGGTCGCCCTCTGCCTTCCTGCAAGACAACGTTCAGAGCACTGTTACAGATCCAGCTCTGTGATGTACAACAGAACAAAGCAGCTTGGGAATGGTCTGATGTTTCGTTTTTACTCAGGAACTTACCTTTCTGCTGCCGTCAGTTACACTTTTGAGCATGACTTTCTTATTAGGAGCACTTTCGTAATATTTCCAAATATGGATGTGACTAAATTTGCACTATTACCGGGAGTTTCGTATGGAAATGCTATACGGACGAATACGCATATGCCTTTCATTCCTTGTTTGCTGTTATGCCATAGGGGTCATTCCTGTTATGCCACACATTTTGAAAACTGCTTTTATTGTAATTAAGTATTTCAGAAATATGCTCTGCTAAGCTCAGGCACATAGACGTAGAACAATATGCCTAGCAGGATGGAACATAACAGGGTGGAAATAAAGGGCTAAATGCTTTGTTTAATTACAAATTGATAGTTAGCTCAAGTTATTTTTGATATTTTTAACCATGTTTTGATATTTTGATTCCATCATACCCATTTTTTTTTTAAATCTTGTCCAACAGGGTGGAATATTTTGAAATGAGACAAACAAACTAATAGCACAAGACATCTTTGAATTAATTGGTCATACTTTAAGATGTGTATGTTTTCCCACCAAAAATGTCACTTCCTGGACGATTGTGTCATGTAGGAACTGGCTTTTGTTAGTTAAAGGGATTTTTCCGCAGAGTAACAGGGTGGAAAGTAATATTGAAGACAAAGTAAATATCTATAAAAAAGATTAACAATTAAAACACTACAATCAAGTTTGGTTTAAATATTTTGGTTAAAGAACAAAAAGCACTTGGAATATGCTTTTTAGTGCATTAATTGTAATATTGCAATGAAAGAAAATTAATATGACTTTAGTCTGCAACAGTTGTCAATTTTATATTTTTATTCAAATATAGACTTATGAAAATGTACTACATAAAAGGAATGACCCATGGATTCATTTCCAGTCCTAGCATTAATTTCTTGTACACTGCCACAAAGGACAATCATTGTAATTCTCTTTATTATGTAAATGGATTATGATTTTTGTTATGCTATGTAGAGCGTATAAGTACATTCCAGTGTAGCCTAATACGTCTTTGGCATGAGAATTGTGCATTGAATATGCATCTCTTCTTTTTTAAGAATTCATGCATAAGTCATAATTATAGTGACATTTAAATAACTGCCATGTAAGATTTCATGCATATCATGTAGGGTTTGTGAAAAATACATAGAATCCATAGTCTCTCTGAGGAAAAACAAAAATAGTAAAAGTTTAGATACTGTTCACTTTTTGCTTGCGAAAGTGGAGTGAGTTTGGAAAAGATCGATTTCAAGGTCAACATAAAATCAAAATTGATCTTATTTCCATTCTTAAAACATGTTTCTGACCTTATTGTGCATGATTCTTCATTACACATTATTTCAATGAAATGTCTTGTATTATTTCATCAAAATGTAATATCTTCTGAAATGACTTTCCTTTTTAGCTGATGATGTCATCAAGGCCATGCACATAGTCTATTGGCTGTTGGATCACAAATAGAGATAATGGCATTATTTTAACTCTAGTTGTGGAACAGAATGCTTATTTTTCATATACTTTTCATCAGATTCTAACCTACAATTTTTATTATTTTTTGTTATTGTGAAATATCCTGTTTGACTCAGAATTAATTAATGAACTAATGTTCATTTCAATATAATATTAGTCTAAAAGACATAACCTGTTCATTTTGCCTTTGTAGCATCAATGGAATGTTCTATTTTTACTTTATTGTGCCTTTTTTGTTTTAACCCTGTAACCAAAATACTGTCATGTAAACCTAGAATGCACTGTATAGTTCACTATTTGATTCAGATTTAAGGACTAGTAGCAAATAAAATGTCAATAATATTTTTTTTTCACTCAATGTGTAAATGTAGTGGTTCTTGCTAATAGGAATGTGCTAACAGATAATGAACAAATAAATCAATTTTTTTTTTTTAAATTTATGATTGAAAAAAATATATATGTGTGTGTGTATGTATGTATGTATGTATATATTTATTTATTTATTTATTCAGTGACTAAGAATAATATAAATTCACCCCCTTCATAATGCATTATCACACATTCTTAGTTACTGTCTTCCTCTTAACTACGGAATTGAAAAAAGTGTGCAATAGTGAACCGGTTTCAACATAATGTTTTAAAAGAGTCCATCAATATCACAATAAATATCTAAAATAAGAACATTTTTCAAAATGTTAGGAATTCCAGTATGGCCAGTGAGCCGCAACATGATTGTTGCCAAACTGTTAAACAAAAAAATACATTAAAATGAACGAGGAAAAAAAAGCAAATGGAATATATACGTGAACTGCATTATGGAGGGGGTGAATTTATATGAAAGGGTGTGTGTGGCCTATATATTTTACCACTTAAGCTACATTTGAAAACTATACCCAAAGTGATTAAAAACGTAAAACATTTGTCAGCAATTGAGTAATTTCGCCACAAGAGGTCAGAATAATCATGTATTATTCATAGCGCGTTCACTCAAGAAGCAAGCAAGCACAACTTTAAACCTGAGCTCCGCGTTTTTAGAGCGCCGTGCGTCTCGCGCGTCTGTCTCGCGCATGTTTAAAATAGAAAAACATGGGAAAAGCAGCGCAAATGAATGCAAAAAAGAGGCCAGTGTGATTGTCCTCTTTACTGTTGCGTTGCTTGAACTCATATATGGAGCACCTACAGCCAGGTGGAACATATATATATATATATTTAAAATTCAAACAATAACATCAAATTTCAACAAATATACACAAAGGATGCTCATATTATAACATGACCATAAACATTCAGCGAACTAAAAAGAAAGGAAAAAAAAAAAAAAAAAAAAGCCAGGTGGAACACGAGCGGTAGAGCTGACGCATTATGACGCCATAATAGCTCTGAGGCGACTTCAGAGGAATCTGTTCAGAGCAGTGAGTGAAGTTGTTCAGATCATTTTAACTGTTTGTGATCGCAATGAAAAGGTAAGCAGTAGCACCAGGAGATTTAATGCATATTAATGGACTAAGCATATATTTTGCGTCTGTTTATATTTTTATAGCCTATTAATCTAGAATTTTTTCATTATACTCATTTAGTCATTTTAAACGAGATCGATATGTTGTGTATTGTAAAAACATTAAGAGTAAAAGAACAAAGTAGACATGTTTATTACTTTTATTCATTCATGTCGCACATTATGAGTTTTCTGACAAACCTTAGACATTTTTAGTTGACTAAATAAAGCTGATCTAATTGTTTCCCAAGCCGAAAAAGCAAGAAGCCGACAAGGCCAAGCATTACTCCTACCTTTGAGAGCCCTTCCCAGACCCAGTTACCTCAATGTATACCCTCCTTGCCTGGCCCATCTTCTAACACGCGGCCTCCATCCAGGCGCATGAAGGGAAGACAGAAAAAAGTTGTATTTCCTGACATTGGAAATGCAGTGAATTCTGTGGCCAGAAGAAACGCCACCGGAGACCCTTTACCCCCCGTCCCGGGCATTCCAGCAGTGCCAAAAGCCGACCAGAATGGGAAGACCATGTGCAGTGATGCTGCGACCTTTCTCTCTGCCACTGACAGGGCAAGACTTTTTGGCATCAACAAGTGGTATTAGACTGCAGGTTAGTCATCTTCCACATCCTTCCAAAGTTTACATATATGACATAATAGACAACTTACACATGTTTGGTTATTGTGTGTTATTCACAAGGAGGAGATGAAATCATCAGAAAAAGAAGAAATCTGTTCAAAAGAAGAAAAATCTGTCTACATAAAATAATAATTGTGCATTAAAAAACAGTTGTTTCAGCTTCACTGTCATATTATTTGAACTATAGTCTATGGAAACTTGTTTCCCCCATGGAGTAAAAAATATAAAAGGTAATCAGGACTTTTTAATTTCACAATTCATACTCTTTTCATGCAGTTCTGAGAAAAAAGGCCAGAATTATAAAATATAAATTCAGGACTTTGAGATATAAACTTGCATTTCTAAGAGAAGTCAGAATTGTATATGTAGCTTGTTTCCTCATGTTGTTCTCACAGTTTCTAAAATGTAGCTGTAGAACTATGAGATATAAACTCATAAAAAAAGTACAATTGAGAGATTAAAGTAAAAATGAATGGCTACTTTTTCACAATTCAGACTTTTTTGTAAGCTCAGAATTCTGAGAAAACGTCTGAACTCCGAGATATAACTCCGAATTCTGACTTTTCCTTGTAATTATAAGTTTACAACTTGAAATTTTGACTTTTTTCCCCTCAGAATTCTGTTACATCTTGCAATTCTGTTTTTTATTTCCAGCACGGAACAAAAAAGCTGAGAAAACTTAAGTTTAACCTTTAATCGTCCCTTGATTAGAGCGACGTTAAAGTCCCTTGGGGTCAGATAGACCCCAAACTTTTACAGAGCGATTGCATAAGGAAATATACATTTTTTTATATGATAAACTATATATCATTTTTTTTATTTACTTCTCAGCTATACATTTATGCTGTGTTTTTGTGGATATTTGGTAGTTTTTTTTTACCTATTTACTGCACAAATACTCAACTATGCCATAAATTGGCTTATGAAAAATAATTTTTTTAATGAAAAAATCCCTTAAATTATGACCTAAATTAAATATAAAAGGTTTCTGGATATTGGCCCATGTGTTAGGGATAGCATACTGCCATCTGCAGGTTAGAGGAAAATCTTTAGGTATTATAGTTAAAGAAAGAAAGAAAGTGCAATGACCACATATATCCAGCAGAGGTCCATAGGGACTCGTTCATTTTCAGTTCAGTTTCAAGTCCATTTTTCTTCATGTTTCAACTTCTCCTCACAACTTTATGATATATATTTTGTGAATATATATTTAAACATTCTAAAATACATTAAAAATCTGTATTTTTGTATTTATTTTTTGTTGTTGTCTGATATATTTTGAATGGTTTGCTTTTGCAAATTATTATACATAAATTTGCAGAAATGTTACAAGTCACCACTAAAAGATATGACTGTAATCACATACTATTTATTTCAGAAAATTATTTATCACAAATGATTTATTTTTTTAGAACAAGAGATGAATTTTAAAAAGTAAATAAAACCAACACAAAACAAAACAAAACAAAACAAAACAAAACAGCACCCATAAACAGTAATAACAGTAATAAACTCTTTATCTGTGTGTGTGTGTGTGTGTGTGTGTGTGTGTGTGTGTGTGTGTGGTGTTATTTCTACCCCTTCACACTGTTGTGCATTTATGTCTGATTTTATTTGCCAAAATAAAAAAAAATGCCCCAGACACCTGCGTGTGTGTGAGAGAGTGAACATGCTTGTTCCATGTTGCCTTTGTGCTGTAATATTAGTCCTTCATTTATGTATGGAAATTTTTCAGATTTATGCCAGTTTTGTTGATTTTATTTGCCAATTTCTATAAAAATGCTCTCTGTTGCAGTCACACACGTGTGTGTGTGTGTGTGTGTGTGTGTGTGTGTGTGTGTGTGTGTGTGTGTGTGTGTATGTGTGTGTGCGTATGAGATAGAAAGTTTGTTCCACTTTGTGTTGATGGTCTAGGACCAGACCTCTATTTAAATGTAGAAATTTTCAGATTTATACTGGATTTATTTATTTATTTATTTATTTTTTGACAAATGAAATGAAAAAAATAAAAAATCAATTTTTACATTTTTCCCATTCATTTTCAATGTGGGGTCAATCTGACCCCAAGGACCTTTAATGGTGATTTTTTTTTTACACACCTTTAGAACAACCAAATCAAGTCCAGATTTTGTGTGTGTGTTTAGATAGATTATTTAGGGAAAGTCACAGAATTTCATGGCCCTGAGATGAAGGGAATACTTTAAAAAAAATAAAATAAAATTCAAAAGGGGTCAGCTGGACCCCAGGGACCGATTAAGGGTTAAGGCAACTAGCTTCAAGACGTTTTTGAGTTTACTCAAATTATTGTATTCAGTTTACAACAAAAAGTTGAGAAAACTCAAAAAAATCCTACAAAAACAAGTTGAGAAAACTCAAAAATCTCCTGAAGCTGGATGTCTTAAATTTTTAAGTTTTCTTAACTTTTGATTTTTTACAGTGAATAAAAAAACTAAAAAAGGTAGAAAAACAGAAGTGTGAGATGCAAACTTTAGAGGAAAAAAATGTAGAAATGTAAACTCAAAATTGCAAGAAAAAAGTTACTTTTTATAGTTTATATCTCACAGCTCAGTTTTAGGAGTCGCAGTTAGCCTTTTTATTTATCTCTTTATTCTGTGGTTGAAGCAGGCTTGAGGCTTAATGGTGTGCAGTAAAATGAATTTGAAGATCTCATCCCAAACATCTGAATTTCTAGCATGCTGTGTACAAAATAAAAATACAACAGAACCAAACATTAAAAATCTGTCTTATTCCCTGCAGGAGGGTAAATCTCCATCTTGAGCACCACCGTCAGTAAACATATTTTAAAGCTCCATATTCAGATAAAAGTTGTATTTGGTTTGCCCTCCACGCTGAATTTAAATAATCTTCTATGTCTAGGGAACACTGGTTTTAATCAGTAGAAAACCCCATTTTCTGTTGGTTCATCTGTCTGCTCAAGGTCGCCGTGCCAGTTGTCATTGTCATTTCAGCGTCTGTCATTAAGCTAAACACTGCCAATTGGGTGCATTTGTGGTCTTCTGCGAGTGTATCGATTGTTCCTTGTTTTGTTAAAACTAACTCGATTCAGAACACCATTAAAAACTCAATCATTTATCTTTTAAGTTGTAATTACTCTGTGCGGCCCAGCAGATTCTTAGCTCTCTTCTTAATTGTCCTTTCAAGGTGATCTCATTTGTTTACGTCCTCCATGCATACCAAAAATCTCCAAATTACTTATTTGGTTTTGTTTTCCTCTCAAAGGTCTTTAATGAGGTGTGCGCTTAGAAATATTCCAGCGGCGTAGCCGACATGCCATACAATGACAGGCTGGATAATCCACTGTAAATCATGTGATTATAATCATAGACGACCGAACAAAACCACAGCAACATATTGATACAATGCAACGAGAAATCAAATGCTAATTTAGGGGTGCTGGATAACAGGCTGTTGCTGGGTTTGTTTTAAAGTTATTTTTCTCTGAATAGTTTTATTGCTTTGAAACAGGGCCGTAGATGACCGATCTTCTCTATAAAATCTGACAGAATATTCCAATGGTGTGTAAATAAAACTATAAATAACCACAACACAGATATTTTGTATATATAGGTACTGCATATATAGTTTGTAATGTGTATTTTTACAATAAAAAATAAAATAATAATCATATGATTCAAATCATATCATTCTAGTGAATTAGTAAACAAGAAAATCTGATTCTAGTTAATCGGTTCATCTTAAACGAACCTCTCTCTCATAAAAAATCAAAAGTTAAGAAAACTTAAAAAGTTTAAGGCAACCAGCTTCAGGAGATTTTTGAGTTTTCTCAACTTTTTGTTGGATAAACTGAATACAATAAGTTGAGAAAACTCAAAAATGTCTTGAAGCTAGTTGCCTTAAACTTTTAAGTTTTCTCAGCTTTTGATTTTTTTACAGTGTAGCTTTGGAAATTTTGATTCATTCTAGTGAATCGGTTCGTTCTAAACATACCTTTCTCTCTCTCTCTCTCTCTCTCTCTCTCTCTCTCTCTCATATGTAGCTTTAGTTTATTGTAAATATACCTGTCTCTCATATGTAGTTTTGGTAAGTTTGGTTTATTCTGAATCAGTTCATCCTAAATGGACCTCTCTTTCAAACAGTACGTAACTTTGAAAAGTCAAATTCATTCTAGTGAATCAGTTCATCTTTAATAGTCCTTCTCTCATATGTGGGTTTGGAAATTTTGATTCATTCTTGTGAATGAATCAGTTCATCCAAAATGAACCTCTCTTTCATACAGTATGTAGCTTTGGAAAAGTCTGATTCATTCTAGTGAATCAGTTTGCCCTAAACAGACCTCTCTCTCGTATGTAACTTTAAAGAGTTTGATTCATTCTAGTGAATAGGTTCATACTAAATGAACCACTCTTTTGTGTTGAATGTAGTTTTCAAAAGTCAGATACATTCTAGTGAATCAGTTCATTTTAAATGGTTCTCTTTCTCTCCTTTGTTCTGTAGCTTTGGAAAGTTTGATTAGTGAATTGGTTTGTCCTAAACTAACCTCTCTCGTACAGTATGTAGCTTTGAAAAGTCAGATTCATTCTAGTGAATCAGTTTGTTTTAAATGGTCCTCCTTATCTCCTACATACCTTTGGAAATTTTGATTCCTTCTAGTGAATCGGTTTGTCCTAAACTAACCTCTCTCGTACAGCCTATGTAGCTTTGAAAAGTCAGATTCATTTTAGTGAATCAGCTTGCTTTAAATTGTCCTCCTTCTCTCCTACATAGCTTTGGAAAGTTTGATTCATTCTAGTGAATCGGTTTGTCCTAAACTAACCTCTTTCATAGTATGTAGCTTTGGAAAATCAGATTCATTTCATTAGTGAATCAACTTGTTTTAAACGGTCCTTCTCTTATATGTAGCTTTGGGAAGTTTGATTCAATCTAGTGAATTGGTTCATTTTAAATGGTCCTCCTTCTCTCATATGTAGCTCTGGAAAGTTTGATTCATTCTAGTGATTTGATTCATCGTAATTGGACCTCTCTCACATCTCACAGAATGAAGCTTTGGAAAGTCAGGTTCATTCTAGTGAATCAGTTTGTTTTAAACAGTTCTTCTCTTATATGTAGCTTTGGAAAGCCTGATTAATTGATTCTTTATGATGGTTCTTGTAAATGAACAGATTCTGTAAAGATTCAGCATTTCGGGTCCTTATGTGCATGGCATTTCATGTTTTTTTGTATCATTATGTCTTTGAGATTTTGAGTTTGAGTATTTTCAGAAACATAGAATTCATAATAAAATGTATCTTTTCAAGTTTGATGTTCTCACCCAAATTGGGATTATTTGTTAATTCAAAAACCCACATTGACATAATTTAATTGTAAGTAAGATTGATTGGAGGCACAGAATAGAAATCCACCCTGTTTCACAAAGATCCACCCACTTAGAGATTTTTTGCCTCACCGCTGCTTTGAAAACTCGAACCACAGCCGAACAGCAAACTGGAAGTGGGCCAAAAAAATACTCCATGTTAACTGCTCTGGGAAAATATCAGTCCTAATAATTAAGTCTTTTGGGATTTTACACAGATGGCAGGTTTCAACAAGCTTGAGATGAATTAGTAAAACTTTCGCAATAAAAGATGAGATATATAGCACATGGGAGACCGGGGCTAGTTGTCACACTTTTTTTTTTTTTTTTTTACTGCAATGAATATTTCTCAGGGTGGGTTTGTTTTATGAATTAGTACATTCCAATGGAAAGATATAGAATATTTAACCAATATTGTCCAGGGGAAAAGATACAGCTCATTAAACACATGCTGTGCAGACCATGTTGCTACACTCAAAACCTGCCATTAAATATCGTAATAGCTTCTAGGCTGTATTAATGTACAGGTGATATTAATGCATTGTTGGCAACATGTTAAAAACTCCATTGTTTTGGCCCAAAATATTGTGACAAATAAGCTTAAGAACTAAATAAAACCAGTAAAAGTGTGACAACTTGCCCCGATCTGACATGTACAGTATATAAAAATAATTCTTTCAATTAAAATATACCTTCATTATATAGTTAGATTCTTGTCTGAATGTATATCAGTGTGGTTTTATTGTGTTCAGTTGTTACCCAGTAGATATATCAAAAAATATTAATTTTAGTTTGCTGAAAATAATTTGAATAAGAATGATTGGAATTATAACTTTAAACTAGATGTTTGAACCTCTCATTCAAATCCTTAGTTACTGAGATATGTGTATTGTCAACTAGCAACAACTTGACCATTATGACCATATTTTTTAAGATTATGATGAGTATTAGTAGTATTAGTGATAGTAATACTATTACTAAACATCATCAACAACTGCAGTAGCTCATGTTCTGTTTATAATCAGTGAGGTTTAGCTTTTTAATTTACTACAACTCCAAATGTGTCCATACATGTAAAAATTCATTTGAAAATAGATCAGTTTCCGTTGTTGTGCTGTGAAGTCTATCTATTTTTAATGGTTAATTCTATCAACTGAAGTTGACCCACTAGCATTAACTAACATTTAAACACACAGCACACCATCTTTGTGAGCGCAGAGAAATGTAATGGTTTTGTGTCGGTTATTCTGTTAAGCCTCAGTCTAGATTTAAGGCTGAACACACTGCATCGCTCCTTCCCAATTTTTTGATCTCCTCAAATCCTTCCCTGTAATTTCTCTGCCAACTCGCACTATGGATTACGTAAAGCTGTCACCATGGTGGTACAGTGGAAAGAAGGACAGGATTTGAAAGTTTCATCAGAAAGCCACTGAAAGTTGGAGACAATAAACAAAGCCTGGAGAGAAGAAGAACCTGCACATACTCGTGCACTGAGAGCGTTCGGCTCTTGGGGGCAGCATGTAGCCATGAAATTCATAGTGTAATCCCACGCATGTGTAAAAAATAATATTCCATTATTGCAACTCAAGGATCTGTTTTAATCATATATTAAGCACCTAAATACTATAATGCAAAAATTAGACTCGGTGTAATTTATATAAATAAATAATCTAAATAAAATGTTTTATTTTTTGTAATTTTTATTTTGTTTTAATTAATAATAATGATAATTTTTATATATAATATACTATTTAATATAATGTATAATTAACAATAATATGTATGTATATATATATAAAACGTTCAGACAGACTTATGTGTTGCATGAAGAAGAAAACACAAATCTGAGTTTGTGCATATTTTACTCAGTACTCTGAGTTTTTTTTTCTTTTCTTACAGAGGCATAGTTTGAAAAAGTCGGATATTTAATGTAAAAGCAACCTCACACATTTTCCCATACAGCAAAAAACAAAGCAAATCAAAAGTTCTTAGAAAAATGTTTTCGCTCTAGTTGATGTTATAAAGAATGAAATAAAGTATGAACACTTGAAACATGTTTCATAAAAACGTACATTGAAGATTACGCTTCTCCAGAGCTTCAATGTGTGGTCGTATGTTCTGTTGCAAACACAAAGGCAATAATGGTGATTGTTGTTCTGACCTTCTCATGAACAAACGATCCTATCTGTTCACAGGCTTAGAAAAAGCACTAATAGTAATGTATTGTGTTTGTCCATCAGATTTACCCAATAAATTAGTATTAATGACAAGTATCCATCGGGACGTACTTAGTATTGAGAGGCTAAAATGGAGTCGTACACATGGAGCATAAAACAGAGCAATAAAGAATTCCAATTCAATTAAATAAACAGCTTACTAAATGCTGAAGTATACACATTATATACATTCCCTGGGTTGGGACAAAACTAACAAACAAATATTTTCTTCACTAATATGAACTAAAAGTATGGGACACTTGAAATAGATATTTTGACATTTGTTTTCTCATATATTTATATATGGGATCCTATAGTTTAACAATATTCCACCAATAATCACTGTAGCAAAGTAATATACAGCAATATTAACAAGGGTCGGTCAGCGACTCGAAATGAAACAATGCCGAACTTCCATTCAAACCTCGAACAAATGGGCGTTTAGATCAATACACAAAGTGAGAACAAAAATTCATTCACTCCAGTGAAAAAAGACAAATTCAATTAGGCTCTTCTTTTCATCCTGAGACTGTCTAAACCAATGACATTTTACAATGAATTTGTGCTTACGTTTGATACATTTTCAGGGTTGAAATAAACGCTCGGGGGGGAAAAATATTAACAGTGCAAGAATATACAGACAGGTATGAAGGAAATAGAAAATAATCTCGCTTCTAATGGTTACACACCAATTCTCATTTGTGCTTCATCGAGTTCCTGCCATTTTCAATCTGCCGGCTTGTTTCGGGTGTCCGTGCGTTACATAATTGTCCGTACCTCTTGGGCACATTCTTTATTACAGGGCGTACTTCAAAAAATATAAAGAAATAAATAAAAAAAACACCCACTTTCACAATGGAAAACAACAGACACGCACACACAAAGAAAGACAGTACATGATATTTACATTATACATCTCACGTATTCTTGTCTTAAAGCGTAATTATTGGCAAAGCCAAGGTTTTCCGACTTGAGATGAACCACATTTCTTGCCGCTCCCTGGTAATATCTGTAAAAAGGTATATAACAGGCACAGTGAGGGTGGTTGAGAAATCAGTATTCACTGGGAAATTGAATGAATAAACACAGCAACAAACATGACAAGCATGTGTATATTTTGGCACTTGGCAAATCAAACGAGGGTCATTTTGGAAAGGTGGGATAGGGTTTTTTGGCCTAAATGGACCTGGTGTTACAGTTACAAACTCAACTGATTTTTTTTTTTTTCGAAGTATTTTTTCGTGTGTTTTTTTCTTTTGGTCGATTATGATTGGTTTAACCAAAGGCAACATTCTTTTTGCAGCAGGTGGCATGTCGAATTTGGCCTTAAAGAGGTTGGCGAAAGGACTCAACTGGAGTCGAGGAGACAAACAGACAGAAAAGCCAGACCAGACTAAGTGCTGTGGGGACCTGCGCCTCCTCTGCTGGCTCATAGTGTTGCTGTATTGAAAATACTGAACAGAAAAAACAGAGGTGCTAAACCAGTACTCTTTCTTTTCCTCTGCATGTGCGTGGTTCCCCCTCACGTCGATGATGGCAGTGTCTGCGTCAGGGGCGTCACTCGCTCCCTTTGGCCTCATTGGTTAAAGTATGTCCCTGTCCACACAGTCCCACATGAGTCACATAGACACATAAGGTACAACAGTGGACATGTTGAAGCATTTTGCACACTATAGGTGAGGGGGCGAGAGGAGAGAGGGGAGGGAAGCCGTACCTTTGTGCCTGGCCAGATATCGGCCCAGGACGATGATGAAGCACAGGGTGATGAAGACCACCACGGCCACCACTCCGCCGATGAGCGCGTGGTCGGGGCCGGGCTGCATCAGCGCGTTGGGATCTGGAGGAGGAGGAGACGGAGAGCACGGCGTGAGAAGACGCTTTGGATTTGCGCTTTAAACACCAGCAGAACAACCGCTATAATTAGCCAATTATGGGTCGGTGTGTTAATATAAGAAGCGCAGACTCATTACTTCCCACAGTTCACTAAATACAGTGGTAAGCAACTCAGCTGGAGCAGGCAGTCATTTCATTTCTCTGTTGATACCACTCATCGTTTCGCTGAGAAACAGAGGAGGTTTGTTGATTTGAAACCATTTACAACATTGCTTTCATACAATTTACAAACCAAGGGCCAGATTTACTAAACAGGGCAAATTAGCGCTAGAGCGCAATTCCATAAAAGCGCCAAAGGGAAGAGAAAATTCTGCGGGTGATTTACTAACAAAGCGCACATTGAAGAACACAGACGCAGCCAGATCATTTCCATAATGACCAGCGCAATCTACCAAGAGCAGTGCAAATTACCGTCTGCTTTAAGACATGCTTTTTTTGGCATTAACTAATGGCGCAAATACCAGTAATTTGACCATAATTTCTCCCATAAATTTTGTGCCTGAAAGAGAAACTCCTACAAATGCATATTCAATGAGGTCAGGCACAAAAATAACTGTGTCCAAGCCTTTTCAGCGCTAATTCTTCATTGCACGTCTTTAGTAAATCCTGACAGTAGTATTTTAACGCCAAAAGACGGTTTGCGCTGGCACAAGCTGTTAGTGAATCTGGCCCCAAGTATGTATGAACTGTATCCCAGAAATCATACTCTAGGCCACACCATTTGTGCTACGGAAATTATATCTTAAATCATGCACATTGTTGAGAAGTGATCAGACTTGCGATTTTGGTCTGCTGGACGATAAAACGGAAAAACAAAGGATATTCAGTCCAGAATATCATAAACCGGGTTTCTGCCTACATGCGAACTGTAGGATATTGGATTTAAAATGCTGTCTGGAAAGACCAGGGTGCAAATACAATTTTCAAAATACAATAAAAAACATATGCTCTTTTGAGGTGGATAAACATTATTTTTACCGAATAAATTTCTAGGCCCGATTTACATCTAGGATTAAGATGCGTTTTGGTCGATTGGACCACAAGTAGACACATTCCTGTTTACACCTGGTGTTTTAATCCGTCTCTTTTGTCCAATTTTGACCATTTCCTGATTACTTTAAAAGGAGGGTCTATAGGCGGGCACATACATGGGCTTTTTCTGATCTTTTGATGTAATATTGCGAAATAAGCATACGCAATTTGTGATTAAATAACCTCATGACAACTCGGATGATATGGTGAAATCGTAACATATCATATTACTTTGATGTGCTTTTTTAGTTATCATGGTTAGGTTCAGGTTTGGGTTATTTGTTTTTGCACTACTCAACTTCTACAATTGATTTCTTAAAATTTTGCCTTCTCGTTTTCTTTAAGAGCATTTAGATTGCATGCTTTAAACTATAAGTAATTCATTACATATAATAAAGGGATGGAAGTGCTGCTTTCTTCGCAGGTTTTGCAATATTCCAGTTTTTCAATTGGATGCAAATACAGCTATAGAGACTGGTAAGTTACCCACTAGCAACCAACCAGATCACCCTAGCAACATCCTAAAAACTAAACAAAAACCCTTAACAACCCTTTAGCAACACCCTAAAAACCACCCAGGCCATTTACATTTGTGGAAGTTTTGCATGGAAAAGCATCTTTCACATTTTATTCAGAAAGAATATACATCTAGTTTAAAACACAAGACAGATTTGAAATTTGTTTTATATGTTTTAAAACATATTGCAGGTTATAGGTTAAACAATTCAGTACTTTATGGTTTTACTGCTGGTGCTTCATTTCTTTCGATGACCTATAATGCCATTAGTGGAGCATCACTTCAAACCATTTTTCTAATCTTCTGAATCATAAGCTTTGGAAAAATCCTTTAATAAATTAATGTCACTGAAAAAGCTTTTAGAATGCATTTTCTGTAGCAACTGAATATTCAGTGAATACTGTGTTGAGCATTCCATATATATATATATATATATATATATATATATATATATATATATATACATATATGTGTGTGTGTTTTAAATATTATTGCCATATGACATCCGCATGCAGTCAAATCGAGGAATTGCAAACCGGTGTTTACGCCATGCCGGATCACAGAAACATCCCCATTAAGTCATGCTGCTTTGAGTTTTGGAGCCCAAGCAACATCAATTCAAAGCCAATGTTCTATACTGACTTTCAATAGGCAGTGGGAGGGAGGGGGATTTATCATTACAAACAAATGTTGAACAGCAACCAAAGACCTGTCATATCTCACACAGCCCTGCGAGGACCAAAGTGACTCAATCCTTGGCGATATACAACAAGTTTAAAAACGGCAGGGGTTGTGGCAGGCTGATTTGTCTCCTGGGTTTAACTTTGAGTGAGCGAGCGCAGGCTAGGGTGAATTCAGTCGCCTCTGAACTTCTACTGAATAAATCGCCACCTGGAATCGTGAATCTTAAGCCCCCACTGTGGATAGCGTAGTATGCTATAGACAGTTAATGCTACCACTACCTGCCTCAAATGTGTAGAAGGATTAGTTCACCCCTAAATTCTCATTCTTGATCGATGGAACATGTAAGGTGAATATTTGATGAATATATTGGCCACAATTTCCATCTAATGAAAGTAAATAAGTAAATATGTTGTAATTCCCTGAAAATTTGGTCCTCTGCATGCTGTTCATCACTGAGTCAGTGAGTTAAACCAGATCAGTAAGATTAGTGAACAAATCATTCAGGATACGTTTACCTGACAATGATGTGCTACTGTAAAAAGGTTAAAGGTCATTGCACACAGAGTCCGAAATTTTCGTATGCGTTTTTTTGTATTCGTAATCCTAAAAATTTGTCATGCACAGAAACCTTGCACACTGAGTCCGATGCTTATTAATTAATCCGTTGCAAAAAAATTCGCAAAACAGTAGCCTACTAAATGGAGCCTCCAAGCATTGAGGATAAATTTGTTGTCCTCTTGCTTCTTAAAAAAAAAGAAAAAGAAAGGAAATATTGGGTCCATCCAATCCTGAAATATAGAGGGGATGGAGAGTTCCCCCTCCTTATTAAGGAGCATCACGATTATCACGGGCGATTCAAAGTTTACTTCAGGATGTCAGTGGCTCAGTTTGATGCTTTGCTAGTGATATTAGAGCCACATATTAAAAAGAAGACCACCAATTTCTGTGAACTCAGTGTGCAAGGATCTATATTCAGTGCTTTGTGCTGCGAGACGAAGTGGATGAATTTGACAATCGCCATTCTGGGTTTTGGCGTTCGCTTGTACGGTGGCTCTGAACTGTCAAAACACTCAAAATGCTTACTATGGATGCGAAAAACGGAAAAAATCGAATCCAAATTTTTTTATGACAGACGGAAATTTCGGAGGCAGTATGTAAACGTGATTGACATAACGTGAGGCTGTATTTATTTTTTAACGTGCGAAAATTTCGGATGAAATTTTCGGACTCAGTGTACAATGACCTTTACTTTTGCGTTTTTTTTTTTTTTTGTGTACAGATGACAACTCTGTCAAAACGATACCTGTTCACACGCATCTATGAAAATGACCTAGAATGCTGTGTAATGCATGCCAGGCCAGTAGTTGGCGATGTCACTTTGTAAAGAAACACTGAACATTTAATAAACATGTGCATGACGTCACTGTTTTCGCTAATTCGCATTTTTGTAGTTCACACAGAGACGATAACGCTGTATTTTTAAGAATTGTACCTTGAAACATGTTTTTAAAAGTTTGTTTTCACACCCCCCAAAACTCTGTTGTCGTGCAAGTGAATGGCCAAAACGCATAAAGAGTTTTCCATTTTTAGTTGAAAACAGTGTCGTGTAAACGCCACCCTCAGATCTATTTTGTGAACTGCTGCAATTAATTGACTGAAAAAAATCTGTCCTAAAATCATTCATTAATGATACTCCTTACAAGAAGATTTTCTGTGAATAACGACTTAAATTTTGGCTTGTGTCTTCAACTTTACCATATTTTGATGGGGGATTAATGTAGGACTGGGCGATAAAATTATATCATATTGAGCAATAAAAATGATGTTGATAAAGATGATAATCTCTGGACATTTTTACTCGAAACTGATAAATCTAACAGCTTGCTGCTAATAGGCTAAAGGCCATTGCACACTGAGTCCGAAATTTTCGCGTGCGTTTTTCCGTTTTTTCATATTCGTCATCCTTTCCTATCAAAATGCACGCTACGGATGCGAAAATGCAGAAAATCGAACCTGATCCGAATTTTTGACACGTGAGGTTGTATTTATTTTTCAACGTGTGAAAATTTCGGATCAAAATTTCAGACTCAGTGTGCAATGACCTTAAGTCTGCATGTTCTGCATGTCTCTGTGTGAATGAATGGCGCAGTTTCACCTGATACACAAACTCAAACACACGCAACACTCAGCATGATTTCAATATATGAGAACTGCATCTCAATATATGAGAACATGAACACATGTACTTCATCTCCAGAGCTGCTCTGAGAGTCACTTCACAAGCTTTACTCATTTACTTTCATTTGAGAAAACAACTGTCAAATACACACTGACACTGAAAGTAAAACTGAAAGACCTTCACAACACCCCGTCAAAATAAAAGTCTGGTTTAACTTGAGGAGATAATGACAGAAATATATTACTATTATATACTAAAATGTAATTCTCCAATAATAATAAAACAACAACAACAACAACAACAACAATAACTATTTTTATTGAAAAGGATATCATACAACCAAGGTGTTTTTCATTAATTTATACAGTTATATAGAGCTAGTGTGCAGCATTTGACCTAAAATAAAAATGCAATGTTTTGTTGTACATTAATTATGTTTTCATTTCATCACATTTCAAAAGATTTTTTAAATTGTTAACATTTTATTAATTCATTTAATTACACCTTTTTATGACAAATTTGTAGTTAATCATAAAGCACAGAATCCAGGAAAAAAATCTAATTAAATGGAAAACAGAATTTAGGGGAAAATAAAACAGATTTAATGGGGCCCCAAATTAAAAGGTAGCTCTGTGGAGTTTAATTGTGAACAAACAAAAGATCTTTTCATGCACTCTCACGGTCTAATAAACATGCAGAAAGCATTTCCTTCCCCATTAATGGTAAATGAATATCGTACATATCAATATTGCGTGATATGGAAAAAAATATATTGTGATAATATTTTTGGCCATATCGCCTAGCCCTAGGATTTTGTGTCATTTTTGAAGCTTAAATGCATCAGTCCTCATTCTTCTTCTTCTTCAAAAAAATCACCTTTTATGTAAGGAAGAAAGTTTAAAGAAATACAGGTTTGGGAAAACATGGGGGTGGATGGGATTTTCATTTTTGGGTGAACTATCCCTTTACCCTCACTTGAAGGGTACAGGACAAAATGGTTTTTGTTTGACCTGGAGCGATTGTGTCCTGACACAGTACCTTTGGCCCTATGTTGGGTGCCATTTCAGTGCTTCTGCAAGGGTGTAAACTTTAACTATGTGTCTTTATTGCTCTTCGAACTTGCTCTCATTAGCTCACAGTGATGAATGGCTCTTGCTTCTGCTGTGCTTGGCAAAGTGACCCTGGGAGATGTGTAGAACAGGGACTTCTGCAGACCCATTTCTAACACATAAATGAACCCATTTAGTTCAATTAACATTGTGCTTTGTTTTGAGGCAAAATAAAAGCCATGTGGAAATTAAATTCAAAGAATGGTACACTTTATGGGAGGCTGTTCAGAATGGAATACACTAATCTTGTCTTGATTTGGGATTTGCTATACTCCGCTCCAATTTTGACAGACTAAGGTGTCTTGTACTGTATTTGCTGTCCAATTGCTTATATACACATACAAAACACTATTTAAAATATAAAAAGTTCATACTTTACATAAAGCTAAAGCAATTTTTGTAAGTTGCTATGGATAAAAGTGTATGATTAAATGTACATACACTATTTGGTTTGTTCAATTAAGCATATTTAGCTACTCTACCCCTTTAACTTTCAACAAATACTTATTGCTGAGGAAGGTTACTTTAACTTAAAATGTTATTTTGAGTGAATAACTAGTCTAACTTAAAAAAAAAGATATTTGCCACAACTACATCTACAGAAGTTGAGAAAGCTCAAAAAACGCCTTGCAGCTGGTTGCTTTGTCTTTTTAAGTTAAGTCATCTTTCTATTTTTTACAGTTTAGTGCCACCACACTTAGGTTGTGGTACCCTATAATAAACATGGACATGGGCTACAAAATGGGCTTTAGCTTCCAAAAATAATAGCAGAAAAGCCATTATTGCTGCAGATGTCTTTCATTCTCTCATGAATATGCAGTTTGATAATATAGTTCAATTTATGGACTGCATTAAGTGCTTCCAGCTTGAACTGAATGAGCTGTGTAGTGGTTACATGATTTCAAGCTGCTCTTCCAATCTCATTTTTCTCATTTAAACGAGCCCCAGGAATTATATGCATTTACAATTTAAAAAGTTTATTTATTTTATTGCAATATTTCTCTTTCTCATTTCGGCGTTGTAGCTGGCTGTTGCTTAGAAATGCAGAGTTTTGCATATCTCTTGATAATAAGGATATTGCCTGTTCATTATGGCATCTTGTGAATGAACAGTTTTAAGGAAGGGGGAAGAATAATGATGTTTGTCTTGTTGTGCAGTACATCGTCTTTAATTAAAGGCAGGATTCACATTCTTAGCTTGTGTGCTACTGTAATGTCTCATTTATTCACATACACTGATCACTTTGATTATTTTTTTATGAAGGTCCTTTAATATTGATTTTCATGATTTTGTATGTGGGAATGTACTGTATTTGACCTTGGTTGTGTCAAGCTAGAAAATAAATGACTGGGTTTATTTCAAGAGCTTCCAGTGATAGATGAAAAAAAATATGTTTTTGACCAATCTTACCTTAGCAACTATTGCTATCCACCATATTATTAGACTTTTGCTCATTTTAAAATAGATCAATGAATGTTCTGTATGTTTGGATTGTTGAATACAGAATTTTACTATATATATATATATATATATATATATATATATCCCAAATATACAGTAAATTTTGTTTCTGTGGCACTTAGAAAAGTGACAGAAGGTATCTAGAGATTATATACTCTATTTTTTATTATTATTTTTTATTTTATTTTGTTAAATAAATGAAAATAACAAATTGCAACGTACAATATAATCATGCACAGTCCAAATATTAGAATATATACATTACACTACTATAGTTTGTCAAGGTAAAATATAAAATATTCACCAATTCAAGGCACCAATTCACCAAGGCTGCATTTATTTGATAAAAATACAGTAAAATCAGTAATATTGTGAAATATTAATACAATTTAAAATAACTGTAATATATAAAAATGTAATTTATTCCTGTGATGCATAGCTGAAATTTTAGCATCATTGCTCCAGCCTTCAGTGTCACATGATCCTTCAGAAATTAATAATTAATTAATAATTAATAATTAATTAAATTGATTTGATGCGCAATTTCGGATTAGACAAGTGTTGAGAAAAAAAAAATGTGTATATATATATATATATATATATATATATATAGTCTTTTTTTCTGTTTTCCATTGATTTTGTTGTTGATGTCAAAAGCCACGTGTCAAAATTTTGCTCAAATTCAGCTACAGTGAAAGGCTTTTGTAGTTCACAGTAGTATTAATAACAATTGCTTATTTTAAAATACATTTTTGAAAAAAAAAAAAAAAAACATTTAATTTTACCACTTTATAAGCAAATTTTTCCGAAAAACATCCTGTAAAGTGAGTATCTGTAACTAAGGGCAGCAGAGCATCAACAAAGGATCGGACAGACATGCCAGAATAGAAAACACTTTTATATCTCCAAATGTATCTGGTCACAGAGTGACAGCTGGCGAGCGGAGGTCAGAAGCATGTGTATCTCTCCGTTGATAGAGCAAAGACACACTTTACTCTTCTGGAAATGGAGCTTGTTTGTGGAAATAAATCCTCAGTCAGTAGAAATTCCATTAGCGATCATTAGTCTCATTCAAGGATGGTGACATGTGGCCAAAGACGTACGTCATTTCACTTGAGCGTTAATGAATTCCATTAAGATCTCGCATGTGAAAGGCCGGAGGCACAGAACGGATGTGTTTTATGGCACACACATAAACCAATCAGAATGTTTTAAATCAACATTTGCATCAAAATAAATCACTGTGGAATTAATTAATGTTGACTTTTTGCTTTACAATTTGTGGCAAAGAATCTGTGAAATTATACATAGAAATGTCTGTGAAGATTAGAAATCAAGGTCTATAGGCAGCGCTTTTCATTTGCATCATTATTGTAATGTTTCAGGTTCAAAACAAGTTAAGCTCTATTGACAGAATCTGTGGCTCGTTGTTGATTAACACAGAATACAGTCTCTTTGTTTGTAAAAACAAGCATAACTTGTGTAATGCAAGACATTCTGGAGGGTATTTTGTTATCTTTATTACAGCGATATTTAACAGTTTTTTGATCCAGAAGCTTTAAATCATTCTTATAACGTTTAAAAAGTTAATAAACTTCCATTATTAGTGTCCATACTATGGTGGCTCAGTAGTGCACAACACAACGACATTGCCACAACACAACGAAATCGCCACAACACAACGCATAGGACTAATTTTGTTGTGTTGTACTAATTTCGCTGTGTTGCGACTTTTTTCCATTGTATTGTGGTAATTTAGTTGCGCTGTGGCTTGTTTGCATTGTGTTGTGGCTTGTTTCTGTTGTGTTGCGGCTTGTTTCCGTTGTGTTGTGACTTGTTTCCGTTGTGTTGTGGCTTGTTTCCGTTGTGTTGTGTCTTGTTTCCGTTGTGTTGTGACTTGTTTCCATTGTGTTGTGGCTTGTTTCCGTTGTGTTGTGGCTTGTTTCCGTTGTTTTGTGGCTTGTTTCCATTGTGTTGTGACTTGTTTCCGTTGTCAAGTCAAGTCACCTTTATTTATATAGCGCTTTTAACAATACTGATTGTGTCAAAGCACTTAACAGTATCAAATTGGAGGATAGACTGTCAGTAATGTATAATAATGAGTAAACACTCAGTTTTCAGTTAAGGGCATTTCATTATTGAATTCAGAGGTTTCATTGTCTAGCTCAGTTTAGTTTAAATAGTATCTGTGAAATCAAATTGACCATAATCGCTAGAAATTAACATCGTTGTGTTGTGGCTTGTTTCTGTTGTGTTGTGTCTTGTTTCCATTGTGTTGTGACTTGTTTTCATAGTGTTGTGGCTTGTTTCCATTGTGTTGTGACTTGTTTCCGTTGTGCTGTGGCTTGTTTCCATTGTGTTGTGACTTGTTTCCATTGTGTTGTGACTTGTTTCCGTTGTGTTGTGACTTGTTTCCATTGTGTTGTGACTTGTTTCCGTTGTGTTGTGGCTTGTTTCTTTTGTGTTGCGGCTTGTTTCATTTGTGTTGTGGCTTGTTTCTTTTGTGTTGCGGCTTGTTTCATTTGTGTTGTGGCTTGTTTCATTTGTGTTGCAGCTTGTTTTCATTGTGTTGTGGCTTGTTTCATTTGTGTTGCAGCTTGTTTTCATTGTGTTGTGGCTTGTTTCCATTGTGTTGTGACTTGTTTCCATTGTGTTGTAGCTTGTTTCTTTTGTGTTGCAGCTTGTTTTCATTGTGTTGTGGCTTGTTTCCATTGTGTTGTGACTTGTTTCCATTGTGTTGTAGCTTGTTTCCGTTGTGTTGTGGCTTGTTTCATTTGTGTTGTGGCTTGTTTCTTTTGTGTTGCGGCTTGTTTCATTTGTGTTGTGGCTTGTTTCATTTGTGTTGCAGCTTGTTTTCATTGTGTTGTGGCTTGTTTCCATTGTGTTGTGACTTGTTTCCATTGTGTTGTAGCTTGTTTCTTTTGTGTTGTGGCTTGTTTCCATTGTGTTGTGACTTGCTTCCATTGTGCTGTGGCTTGTTTCTGTTGTGTTGCGACAAGTTTCCATTGTGTTGTGACTTGTTTCCATTGTGTTGTGACTTGTTTCCATTATGTTGTGCTAATTTTGTTGCGTTGCGGCTTGCTTCCATCGTGTTGTGCTAATTTCATTGTGCTGTGGCTTGTTTCTGTTGTGTTGCGACTTGTTTCCATTGTGTTACGACTTATTTCCACTGTGCTGAGGCTTGTTTCCATTGTGTTGGGGAGATTTTGTTGTGTTTTGCACTACTGGGCCATCGTACCATACACATATTTTGCAACAGTTTCTGCGTTTACTATTCGACTGACAGACTGGTAATAATTTTCTATGGTAATCCACACCTTGTCACATATAAATCTTCATTTGTTTTGAACTGATAACGTTCTTCAAAGTATGTACTGCGCTTTAAATACTGATGACACCTGAGATACTATCTTTACATGCTGTACATAATCGCTGTCATCTCCACACACTCATTTCGCAGCTCATGTTCACTGTACTCCCAGTGGAATATGGTGTGGGTGGCATAAAATATGATTAGGTTTTAAAAACAAATTACAGTTGCTAATTATTAAAATCAATTCCCTCATGGGAGAGCAGGCTAAGGAAAACTGACCTAAGACAAATAGTTAAAACACATCGAGGTGGAACATTCAGCACAGAGACCGCAGTGAAAGTGACGATCAAGCTGAAAATCAATGGTTCACAAAACAAAACAAAAACAGGACAGAACTGCACATACAAAACAAAACATGTTTTCAAAAGGCCATACCATGCATAGACTGATGACTTATAATATTATATTTTTATGTCAGCAATTCGACAGTCATTGCTGCAACTCGGTTCTAGTGAGCTAAATAAGAACTTGAAGCTTTGTGTTTACTGTATGCCTTTCAGATGGTCTACAAGAACACTGAGCTATCTTCTAGAAATTAGTCTTGGTTTCTTAAGATTCATTCATTCATAATAATAAAAGAAAATAGAACTAATGACAAGAGGCAGACTTGGAAATAAGTTTCCTTCTTTTTCCCCCAAATGTAAAAAACAAACAAACAAAAAAAAAACTAATCTTTTAAATTTCTGATAAAATTTTTTTTTTCTGAATTTCTTGACTTCATTTTGGTATCTCTGAAAGGGTATAATGTCAAAAATGTCATGGTAGTATAACCGTCCTAAAATGATACAATAATTAAGAAAGTGATATTTTTTTATTATATTTCTTTTAATAAAAAACAAAGTTAGCGGTCAAATGTCAACCGGTGCAACCCTAAGAAAACGTAATAATATTAATGATTCAAAATAACTGCAGATTTGAACATTAAAGAAAGAAAGAAAGAAAGAAAGAAAGAAAGAAAGAAAGAAAGAAAGAAAAAGAAAGAACTTATTGTTGATATATTGGCACCCAACTTGATATTTGATATTGAAAATGGCCTAAAAGTTATTCAAAAATGTAAGAAAGTGGCACAAATTTGTATAAAAAAAGAAAAAAAGATTAAGATTTACTTGGTTACACTACTTGACATTTGACACTGAAAATTGCGTAAAAGTTTTTTTTAAAGAAATGTATGAAAATGACACAAATTTGTACAAAAAATAATTTTTATTTGTTACAAGTTTATTACTTATTTTTTCTATTGTAGGTGTGAGAAAAATTATATTGAGGTTTACTTGGATACACCACTTGACATCTGACACTGAAAATGGCCTAAAGGTTTTTAAAAATTGTATGAAAGTGACACAAATTTGTACAAAATGTTTTTTTTTCTACAATTTTATTACTTGTTAAAAATAATATTGATTTTCCATTGTAGGTGTAAGAATAATTATATTAAGATTTACTTGGTTACACCACTTGACATCGGAAATGGTGATTCATTTATATATATATATATATATATAATTTTATTTATATATATAATTATATATATAATATATAATTATATATATATATATATATATATATATATATAATTTTTTTTCTCAAAAATGCATGAAAATGGCACAGAAAAAAAGAATATTTCTAAGAACATGCATTTTAAACATTTTAAAAAATATATATATCTTTCTTTTTTTTCATCTAGTTGAGGTCTATCCTTGTGCCATTGACCCTTATAATATAAACTGTATTTCTAACTCTTCCAGACTCTTCCTAACCATAATAAGATTCATTTCCTTTCACTGACGACAGTAAGTGGGCCAAAGGTTTAAGCATCCCTCATGTGAATGACAGCACCATGGAGCACCATGACATTTCACAAAGATCAGCAGTGCTCCCATGCAAGGCAATGGCTCCCAGCTCATGCTATGGAGGAGGTTAATTGGCATAACCCGTCCCACCACTCCACAAGCCACATTACAGTGCCCTGTCTCGCAATGATGATGTCAGCACTCCAGCAAAAAATATTTACCTGTGGTTGTACCTGGGAAATCTTTAGCTGTTGCCATGGACGCAGACAGAAAGGGGCAGTAAGGGAAGACAAGGGTGAGGACATCACAAGGGGAGAGAAGAAAAAAAAACTGGCCACAAAACTCAAAACCATTAATGAAGACACCAACTGACCGCATTAACCTGCAGTCAAAATGATGGAACATGGACGACTGGGACGACATGATGGTTTCAAGTACAAATTCTGTGTACAAACACACACATCCTGCAAAACACTTCCATTTGGACATATTCTGAACTATACATTCATGCTAATCTCCGATGTTTGCTACGTCCCACTGCACTGCTCTGTAATGATGCTACTTATCATGCAAATCGCTCCGTATTTCAAGCCAGTGAAGCTGAAGATATTTTTACTATATTAATGCCAGTTTAGTCATTTGAGTTACTAGCCTCTTTATCTTATGCAGATTGAGAAAACCGGCATGAAAAATTGGGACATTGGGTCTCCTTCACTGTGCGTACTTAAAATTTTATGTGTGAAATCAGTACATGAACGTCTTCACAAACAAATCTTGATTCATCAGTACATTTCACACTCAAATTTATTTTGAATTTATGAAAAAATTGTAATGTGAAACGACACATTAATAAAAATACATATGTGTAGAAAAATTATTATTATTATTATTATTATTATTATTATTATTATTTAAAAATAAATAAATAAATAAATAATGATTGACAATTGTGTAAGGAAAAAATATTAAGATTTACTTGGTCATACCACTTGACATTCGATGTTGAAAATAGTCTAAATAGTTTTAAATTGACAAATTTGCACATAAAGATTTTTTTACAGTTTCATTACTTGTTTATTTTGCAATAATAATAATAATAATAATAATTATATATTTAGGTGTAAGAATAAATTATATTATTATTTCCTTGGTTATACCATTTGACCAAAAATGCTTCTTTTTATACAATTTTATTACTTGGTTTAGTAACTAACTTGGTTGAAAACTAACTAACTAACTAACTAAATCTTTTTCATTACATGTAAGAAAAATGCAATTATTTTCTTGGCTACACCACTTGACATTTGACAAAAATGCTTTTCATTTTATTGTTTGTATTTTAAACAACATGTATTTGATTTTGTTCCTCTAAAATATATCCTTGACCCTTCTACAATATTAAATTTGTTTCTAACTTTTCCAGATTCTTTCTAACAGAAATAAAAATCATATAATGTGGATGTAATCATGTTAAGATGAAGTTTTATACATAGATATTTAATCTTAAATGCATATATTTCATCATATACAGTGAAAGAGCAAGTAAAGCTGTGTTGTAGGTTTAGAGAAGTCTTTTCTTTCTGTCTGTTTATAATGTGTTTGAACTGGTTTTGAGGATGACAAACTGGTTTCTCATTTAGGATACTTAAAATTCATTAATATAAGAATGATTTCATGCGTCCAAGCAATTATTAGTGAATGAGACCCGATGTCTTAGTGACGACTTGCCGTGTCTATGGCCTTTTTTAAAGGTACACGATGTCAATGTTGCTTGTCCCCATGCTTGTTTGTCCACACTGGAGTATTACATCTGCCCTTCGATTTACTGAAACAGAGCAGATGTCTGATTAGAAATGCCTTTTATCTCTCACCACTTTGACAGCCTGACAACCAGAATTTCATCTGTGGCTAGCTTTTTTCCCCCTCAACACAAGAGCCAAAAACCTTTTAGTCCAATTTGTACAATGAGGAAAAAAAGAATGTCTGATGTAAAAAGGTGGAGGTGATGTGAAGTGGCAGCGAGAGAGATGGAGAAAGACAGAGATGGGAAGATCAACATTCGCGCTCTAGTTCAAACGCGGCGTGACTGTTCCCGCCTCATTTCTGCTGCGGGCTGTGTGTGTTTCCCGCAGGGTTTCTGATCTGGGTGAATCTCACGAAACCTGTCAAGAGCATGTCTAGGCCAGGTTTCACTTCAAATTCAAACGATATACAAAACTAGATTTTGATTAAAGAAAATTAAGACTGTTTTTAGTGTTGTTGATGCGGATTTCGCCCCTAGTGGCCGATAATAGTACCACAAGCTACTATAGCGTTGGGGTTTAGAGTTATTAAGGTTTATTTAATTTTTTAAGTATCCTATGCTCAGCAAAAACAGTAATATTGTAAAATATTATCTTAAAAATATTATCTTTTTTTGTAAAAAAAAAAAAAAAAAAAAAAATATATATATATATATATATATATATATTATATATATTAGTATTTAAAATGTCATTTATTTTTGTGATGGCAAAGCTGATTTTTCAGCAGCAGTTACTCCATTTTGATGTTCAAGAAATATTTTTTACTTATTTATTTTTTAATCATCAATGTTGAAAACAGTTGTACTGCTTAATATTATATTATATTATATTATATTATATTATATTATATTATATTATGTTACGTTATGTTATATTATATTTAATTATATTCAGGATTCTTTGTTGAATAATGTTTCAAAAGAACAACATATATTGAAAACAGTTTTAACATATTTATTAAATATTTTGTAAAATTATAAAAGTCTTTACTGTCACTTTTGACCAAATTAACGCATCCTTGCTGAATAAAAGTATTAATTTCTTTTAAGAAATCTTGATCCCAAAATTTTGTAGAGTGGTGTATATTCATGTTTTTACCTTTTGGTGCACTTCAGGTATGGAAAATGTGCAGATAATATTTCTATGTATTTATGCAGATGATATTTTTTTGTGAAGCAAAAAAAAAAAAAAAAAAAAAACTATATAAATAAAATCAGATATTTATTTTGCATCTTGATTTCTTCCTATAGAAACGCACTATATTTAGTTGTTGTTTTTTGTTTTGTTTTTGATCTCTATTCAAGCTTCCTGAAAAATAGAAAAAAAAAATTCTAAAGGTAGCCTCATTTTGGGACACATTCTATGAAGGCTTGTCAAGTTTCTCTTAAACATTTTTAGGGTGAAACATGACCTGGATATGTTTTCGTGCGATTCACCCATCAGCCCTGTTTTACATATCACCTTGCCCAAAACAGCTTTATTTACGTTTATTTCCTGCTTTTCTTGTTGGTCAAGGCTCCTCTTTTGGTTCCCTAATGCTTAATGCTTAACGTGAGTGTTTGCTCGTTTCCTCCGCCTGGACTTCAAACGCGAGCTGTTTTGATCAGTCTCTGCCTCCCACGCCCTTCCTTTACTCGTCTCCCAAACTGATTACCGATACATAATTAGCTCTTTTAAATAAGACCTAAGACTGGAGAGGAGGAAAAAGTTAAAAGAAGTATAAATACAACTCAGCATTTTCAAGCTATTTGGCAAGGATTTCGTTTAGGGTCAAATTGCCTCACAAGTGTCTCTGGAAGCATTTCATCTCTTGCTCCGGCAGCAGGGCGCGCTTCTGAAAAGACGTCAATTTTATGGATGTTTGCACGCTTTTCCGAGCAAGTAAACGAAACTCTTTTTCATCTGTTCTCATGGTTTTAATTGAGAGGGGGTTGGGAGCGAACACATGCTGATTATAGGAAGCAAGCAATAAATATTTTACAGTTCCAAGCAAGCGCCGGATTAAACCCACGAGACGTAAATGCTGATGCTCATTTAAAAGTCAGAGGAGAACTCAGGGCTCCGAATAGCCAGAGGGAGTCTCGTCTGCTCAGACCTACTGCTGGGTACAATTAGACTATACATTATACCTGCAGGAGAGATGTCACAGGTCTCTCAGTGGCTCAATAACACTCACATAGGAGCGTGCAGACCAATACATGGATTTTCCCATCCAGCGGAGCAATCGGATTGGCTATGGATGCTGCTGTTTCTAGCTCATGCTTGTCTTTCTGCAATTCTCTGCTACTGCATGGTTGACTTCTGAATATATGGAGGTTTTGCTTTTGTCTTTATGGGCTTTTTGACTTTGATTTATACAATAGGAGAGAGGAGAGAGTGGAAAGTAAGGGGAAACCCTGGGAGTGCATAGCTCTATGTGTGATATTGTTACTACCTATGCCAGCACAGCTCTAATGAATACACTATGGAGCTACACATATATAGCGGTCTCCAGTGACTACAGTATATATGTATATATATAGCTACAAGGTTATTAAGGGATTGGTATATGCTTTTGTTAAAGCCAGCAGCTTGCTTGTTTTTCAAATTATAATGTTTAACAGTGGAATTTGTGGTACATTTCAAATATTTTTTGCTTTAAATCTATGTTTGTAATGTTGGGATTCACC
This sequence comes from Tor tambroides, assembly GCA_021397915.2. Taxonomy (NCBI): domain Eukaryota; kingdom Metazoa; phylum Chordata; class Actinopteri; order Cypriniformes; family Cyprinidae; genus Tor; species Tor tambroides. Next base: position 270,583 of record JAFVLL020009110.1, read on the forward strand.
TTGTTGGTTTGGTTCACAGCTTATAATGCTTTAACAAACACCTTTTTAAAAAAAATCCCCATGGAATTCATGGAAAAATACTTCTGGAACCAATGACACTATACATAGTAACACTTTAGTATAGGGACCAATACTCACTATTAACTAGTTGCTTATTAGCATGCCTATTATTAACATTGGCTGTTTTTTAGTACTTATAAAGCACATATTCTGCATAACCATATTCTACATCCCTTATTTTTTAAATGTATTCAGTAGAATTTGTTACAACAAAAGTCTGAAACTCTCTTGCAGATGTATATCTTTAAATGCACATATAAATCACGATTACCTTTACTACTATTAACTATTACTAGCAACGTTTCTGTGAAAAGTGTAAACACTGTGGTACTATCAAAGCATTGATATGATTATTAGAGCAACGTCAGAAGCCCAACATACTGTAGTAGCATTGGCTCGAACCAATGGGCTGAGTTTGTGGGCGGGGCTAACTGTTAGTTCGACCAATGGCAGTTAGAGTAGAGGTGTAATAGAAGGAAACCCGTTAAAGGAGTCCTTATTTTTAAGTTGAAGCAGTGAAAGTGGTGCAAATGTGACACCTTTCACCTTTAAAGATAGACATTCTTAATAGATGTGTACTAAATAGCACTTCAATTAAAAAAAAAATAACTATTGAATTTGTTTACTGTATACTGTAGTTTTAAACAACGATTCCCTTAGAAGTACACTTTAGCATACTTTTAGAAAATGTTATAATATATACTTAACCGCAAACTTGAATTACATTTTTTTTTTGGACATTTAACTGCATGTTAACTGAAATTAAGTGAAAATGTATTGCAGTTTCAGCCCGATCTCACAGCAATTCGTACATATTTTACGAGGTGGCTAATTCGTACTAATTCGTACGACCTCACTCGTACAAATTCATACGATTTTTGCTAAATCGTACATATTTTACGAGTTGCTAATTCGTATGAATTTGTACGAATGACCTACACCTAACCCCGCCCCTAAACTTACCCATCACTGGGGTTTAGACAAATCGTACAAAATCGTACGAGCGAGGTCGTACGAATTCGTACGAATTAGCCACCTTGTAAAATACGTAGCATTGGCATTTACATATATATTAACTACAAATTGCTGAACTTTAGAATTTTATATGTAATTTCATAATTACTTCTATTGTCTTTGAAATATGGTTAAGATGTACTGCTGAATGTACTAATGAGCATTTACAGTAAACTAAAATACACTTTAATGCCATTAGTACTGATACTTGTGTCATGTATTTAAATATATTTGTAATTACACATTTACGATGAAGTAACAATTTTAAAATTTTTAAAGCACATTTAAAATATATTAACTTTAAATGTAATATGGAACAGCACACTATAGTTGTATAGTACATGTGCTGTAGCATAGTCAACACAAAATTAGTGTACTTTATTAAAGCACAACAAAAATTATTAAAACAATGATTTAAAAAGTACTTTAAAATGTTTCCTGACATTATTACAAAATGCACTTTTTAAAAGTGTACTTAAGTGTCTTAGGAAACATGCACTAAGTACAATAAGTAGCCTTTAATTTCATTAATATTGTATTATCTGCACGTACATTTTTTTACATTTTAAGTTTTTAATTACACTACAAGTGCACATTCAATAGAATTAAGCACACTTCATTTTCACAAGGGTTAGTTCTAACTACATTAACAATTATTTTTTTTAAAGAATAGTTAAGTTGAATCAGAATCTGAATCATTCAGTTCCTTATGATACCCATTTCTAAGGCTAAAACACAAAAAACAAAACTGAGTAATGTTACACAGCACAGCCCAATTTGCCATCCTACTGAACAGAATACTAACATAACACAATTTGCCATCCTACTTTGTATTTATTGCCTTTCCTATACACCAGACATTCCCATTTCTATCTGTCCTCTGCAAAATAAAGTGTACCTACCAGCAGACACATTAATAAACGGAAATTAAAACGGTAACTGGAGATGAATAGGGAGTGCGTGATTTCAACTGACATTTATTGCCACTTGGCAGTCGTACCATTAGCAAATTAGGTTCATTCGAGAGCCGAGTCGGACAACTCATCCTGAGAGGAAGGGCTTAATAAATATCACTCGGGTGAAGTCAGACATCTAGATGAATTAGAAGGTAATGAGTCATGTGAATGAGATTCTCCCTCTCTTTTTCTCTCTACACCTGTCTGTCACTCGCTTCCTCTCATCTCTTTAACCTGAGGGTCGAGGTTTGATTGCTTAGTTTTTGCTATAGTAAATGCTGCAACAAAAAGTGTTAATTTCAGTCGACGACTATTCAAATGTAGCTAGCATGTTGCTAATATATTGTTATGCTAACAGATAGCTTTCTGTAACCTGATTCATTTGTAGAGCATCTACACTAGTCTTTATTTTGTGTGTCTGTTTGTCTCGTTAATGTTTCCAAATAAATCTGGGGCAATGGAAAGGCATGGAGAGCTGTGGGCTCGACTTTCAAAAGGCGTTCGTCCATAAAGGCCCCTCCTGTTGAGACAAATCCCGCGTCTTTGTTTTTAGTACAACAAATGTGTACCTTCCAAATGATTTCTCTCAAAGATTGCTGTTGGGCCTATTAAAAAGCGATGCTACAAATCCGTCTCTGTCCCATGCGCTCTGTATCTTCCTTCCAATTTTAGCTTGACAAATGTTATCTGCATTAGCAGTGGACCCTTAATTGTGTGTTCTTCTCTTGCTTTACTTCCTGTTTTGGAGAACCAACTTATCATTTCTGGCTCGGTCTCACTTTGGTGGCAAATACTGCAGCCACCAGCAGTTTCTGCTGTGTACCCTCAACACACAAAACCATTGGTAAACTAGGCCACGAGGAGTTTACTGAGTGCGTATGTGTGTTTTGATGCGGATTACGATGGATATTAACATAAACTTTCACAAATAAAATTAATAATGAGAACACATGAGAATATAAATAAATAAACTCATGGATTTATTGCCCTCCAGAGGTTATGATGACCCAGAAGTACTTACCATACACATACAGTGTAAATTCATCCCTGTTGGTGCCGAGGTGGTTGCTGGCCTCACAGCGATATGTACCGTTGTCTGTTTTGTTGAGTGTGGTTATGATTAGATCTCTACCCTCCACAATCATTCGTTCAACATCAGGAAGCTCACCTCCATCTTTTGTCCATAAAACTGGCTCAGGCCTGAAAACGAAAGAGTAATATAGCTTGAGGCCTCAGAAATGTACAGGTCAAAAACTCAGAAAACACTGGTATGTCTGTACATAAGGATCTCAAAATGTTTGCAATGTTGTAAAGGTTCACAAACCTGTGATTTGTATGCATAGAAATTTTATTTCATTTTATTTTATTTTATATTTTTATTTTACTGGGTCATTTTAAGCTTTATTTTGCGTTCATACATGCTACTGCAAGCAACTATATCGTTTAACAAAGGATACACACTTTCCAAAAGCTGCATGGAAGCTGTTATTTCATTAAAATATTTGATTAAAATATTGAAATTGGGATGCAGTGCCAGAAAACGGGCAGTTTCTGCTAGTTTATGTAGATTTTTTTACTGTATATTTCTTAGCTTTAGTACAAAAAAAAAAAAAAAAAGAAATCTGTCAAGCTATTTTTGAACACAAGAACGCATCTAATATAAATGCCCCCTGTTGTACGTCCACTGTAAATATATGAAAAAATCTCAGTTCCTTTAATCTGTTTAGGGCATAGGTTTAGTAGGCTGGTGGCAGAAAAGATTTGTCTCTCGTTTTATTATCATTTCTGCTCAAGGAACTTTTTACGGTTTTGTCCTCTACCTCTGAAAGGTCACTCTAAAAGAGTTACAACTGTCTCTAGACGATTATATGACTCACTAAATCTCTCCAAAATATCACAATCTGATTTAGTATTATTGCTTTTTGTTCTCGGCATGCAGATAAGGGCCGCCTTGAGACGTGACGATTCTGCAAGTTCAACTTCATAAGACAAACCATATTCAAACAATGTTCACGTAGGTGATTAAAAGAAAGCTGCACTCACAGTGGGTTGCCTTTGGATACACACTCCAGTTTGAAGTATTGTCCTTCCTGAGGTACTATTACTGAGCGCACAATCTCTACCTGAGGTGGATCTGGATTGAGAAAGCAAAAAAAAGCAAAAAAAAAAATCACAAAGCAAAACAAAAACCACAAAGCAAAATAAACACATAACAAAAAATGCAAAACAAAGACACAAAATAAAATAAAATAAAACAAAAGGCAAAACAAAACAACCAAAACATAACAAAAATACAACAAAACACAAAAAAACCCACAAAGCAAAACAACCAAAACACAAAATAAATAAACACAAAATAAAACAAAAACCACAAAGCAAAACAAAAAAATCAAATAAAATAAAAAAGCCAAACAAAAACACAAAACACCCAAAGAAAAACAAAAATCACAAAGCAAAAAAACAAAAACAAAATAAAATAAAACAAAAAGCCAAACAAAAACACAAAACAACAAGCAAAACAAAAACACAAAATAAAACAAAAAGTTAAACAAAAACACAAAACATTCAAAGCAAAACAAAAATACAAAACAACCAAAACATAACAAAAGCACAAAACACAAAATAAAACATAAAACACAAAACAAAACAAAAACACAAAACAACAAACAAACAAAAACAGAAAACACAACCAAACAAAAACCACAAAGCAAAATAAACACAGAACAAAAAAAAAAGCAAAACAAAGACACAAAAGAAAACACAAAAATAAAATAAAAGGCAAAACAAAACAACCAAAACATAACAAAAATACAACAAAACACAAAATAAAACAAAAAAACACAAAATCAAAACAAAAACAGAAAATAAAACAAAAAGCCAAACAAAAACACAAAACACCCAAAGAAAAACAAAAATAACAAAGCAAAACAAAAACACAAAATAAAACAAAAAGCCAAACAAAAACACAAAACATCCAAAGCAAAATAAAAATACAAAACAACCAAAACATAACAAAAGCACAAAACACAAAATAAAACATAAAACACAAAGCAAAGCAAAAACACAAAACACAAAACAACCAAAACATAACAAAAACACAAAATAAAACAAAACACAAAGCAAAATAAAAACACAAAACAGCCAAAACACAAAATGTAAAAATGTATGAGGAAAAATGATCTTCAATGTAAATATTATATACACATACACTCAGACTACTAGCATTTTGTCACACCACACAGCACATAGCTTGTTAATAGAAATGTTTGACTATTCTGAAAAAAATTGTAACTGAGCTACTGCTACACTACTGCAAAACATTGCTAAATTGTGGTTACTGCACACACAACACTGTCTCTGCCACTCTTTAAACTGGTGCCGGCAGACATCCTGTTTCAGCTGATCTAGTTTCTGTCAAACTAAAGTCAGAAGGGAAACTGATCCAAAAATATGACTCACAGTGGACCTCCAGCACTTCTGTAACCTGGTGTGGCAAGGAGCCCAGAGCTATGTGCTCCACCACGCAGGTGTACGCTGCTCCATCGTCTGTCCTGTCCACCTTGAGGTGTATGGTGCTCCGGACTGTGAATGACCTCCCAGTGGCGTTTACCTCCTTCTGACCTGCCAGAACACAGTCACAAGAAAACCTATCAGGCTAATGTTACACATACAGCACTGTACATGTGCGTCATTTAGCATGCTTTATGATCATTAAGTTTCTGTTGTACTCAAGAATGTAAAAGTATATACTATAGATATATAGGCATGCATCAGAGACTTAAACTTAGATACATAGCATATACAGCATATTGGATAATTTCTTTTACAGATTTCAGATGACTTCACATACAATGAGAATAGCATCAAACACTCAAGAATTACCATGCAAAAAGTTGCTTTTCCAAGTATCAGTAAGACTGCTTATCCACAAAATTTCGATGAACGAGAATTTAATATTAAATAACTTACATTCAGACACAATATTGACAGTTACTTTTTACTGTTTTTTTCCGCCAATGCAAACATGCCTACAACAGTAATTCATTCCTGAATGAATGTGTATTTCTGAACAAATCAGTTGAGTTAATGATTCAACTACTCAATCAAATACACTTATTCCACTCCTAAATAAGTTTCTTGAACTAATCGGTTGAGTGAATAATTCAACAATTTACTACTCATTTTCTGTCTTCTTAGAATGAATTGCTTGTTGCATTACTTATTTATAAGTGACATTGGATAAAAGTCTCCACTAAATAAATAACTGAAAATTTAACTCACTCATAAACACAATCACTTGTTCATTCCTGAATGAATCAGTGTTTCTGAACTAATTGGTTTGAGTAATCATTTAATGACTCACTGATAAAAACAATAACTTGTTTGTTCCTGAATTAATGAGTGTTTTGAATGAATGATTCAAATGACTCACTCATACATAGTCACATATCACCTACAGGTGTAAAAAAAATCCCATTAATACACAGACTGACTGGAGTGTGCAAACACAGATGGACACTAAGAGTGACAAATCTGCATTTCCTGGACTTTCTGACTGCTGGCCAATCCCATTTGAGGTCTTGCATAAGAATATATTATTTTCTAATTTTTGTTTTTTTTTATTTATTTTTGATATATTTGATTTGATATATTTGTGATCACACAGGTATTAGCCTTAAACTTTGTTTATACGTCATCATCAGCACCAACAACATAAAATTCTTCTATCTGCAGAAAAGTTTTTGTTTGCAGTCACACAGAAGAACAGCAATCCACCAATAGAAAATATCCTAATATCCTATACAGCTCAAAACATAGTCCCTTTCGGCCTGGAATTTATTGGAAAGCCTGTGGAAATGTGAAGAACAAAGCATCATTTAAAGCTTGTAAGGAATCCTTATAAAGTCTGTGAGAGGAACAGCACAGAAAGTGATAAAGAATCAGTAACCAGAGACAATAGCAGTTAGAGCCATGTCTGTGTACCGTGAAAGCCCTGGATCAGCGGCATCATGAATGGCTAAGTAAAACATCACCCTGGAGGACTGCCTCCAGCAAACATCTCACTACACATATACATGCATGACCTGCCCAGATAAAACAGGGGAGTATCTCTCTTTCCCTTGATGCACATACACAGTAAAACGTTCAGAGCATCTTTGTTGTTTTGTTGTCCTTGCTTTTGTTTTTTTTTTGCCATCCAGATATCATCTTTGTTGTCTATTCAAAACATCAATAGAGCACTGAAGAAAAACACTAAAATGGCAAACCCGTTTTACTTCTATAATATGCTCAACTGGTAAAGCATTGCGCTGGGAACACAAAGGTTGCGGGTTCAATTCCCAGGGAACACTAGTATTAATAAAATGCATTTCCTGAATGTGCTGTAAGGCACTTTGGATTTAGCACCTGCCACATGTAATGTAATGTATTTCTGAGTGAAACAGAATGATGTGAACCGAAAACGAAAGTCCTTTTAGAGGTGAAGCAAACTATTACCTTTTGATACAAAAGATATGTGTTGCTTAGAAATAATGCACTTCTTGTATTCAGACTAGAACTAAGGAAGTCAATTATTTTCATTCTTTTTTTATAATAAATTAATTACGTCATATGCCGATTAATTGACCGAAGCCAAAAAAGATGTATAATTCAGATACATTATACTGTGGCAGATGAAAGCACTGAATAGATCAATGTAGCAGACTTCTGAACTTAATTTTGAATTTAATTATTTAATATTTAGAAAAGGATAATAGATAATGATTAAATTACCCCAAGCTTTTGAACAGTAGTGTACATGGCACTGAATGTTACCATGTTCAAAACACTCACGGTAATACCATGGTACAGTTTGTTAGTGGAGGTAATAACATGCTATTATTAGGAAATATGTAAGAGTTATTGTTTGAATTGTTTTTGTATGAATTTGGTCCCCTGCTGGTTCTTAATATGATGAATGACTGGTATGTAATTTCATATACAGCATCTGGTGATAAATAAATAAAAAAATGTGTTGATTCTAATTGCTGTGGAATATGGTGCAGTGCGATATCTGGTCAGTGGTGTGAAAGCTAGACGTTGTGAGTAACTAAGCAGCTGAAATCACATCTCTCTCTCTCTCTCTCTCTCTCTCTCTCTCTCTCTCTCTCTCTCTCTTTCTATCAACACTAGCGTCAGTCTGTCAAACGCTCCCTTTGCATTGCCTGCAGTGCTGCCCTGCTCCTCTAGATGCATGCTATAATTTGACGCTTTAGGATGATTGATCACCTTTTTTTGAAGATGAACTAAACCACAAAGAAATGCCCTTTTTTTTTAAAGGGATAGTTCACCCAAACATAGAAAAAGTCTATTTTATCATCATTTACTCACCCAAAGTATCAAAGAAGATTTTATTGTAATGATTTGTGAGATTTGTGAGTAAATGATGAATTTTTGGTACCAAAAAGTACTACCAAAGCACTACCAAAAGTAGTGGTGATAGTTTAAAGTAGTGTCTCTATAGCAGTGGGACATTTGATGCCAATAATGAATGACGTTTATTTTGTTTAATCACTCTAATGAGTGTAGGTTGTTTATCGCATTCACTTAGAGGAACTGCAGACAACTCCAATCTGCTGTTTCTCACCCTCCTCCAGAACAGACCTCTGTAACACTTCTGGTGTTTAGGTAAAACTCTAGCAGTCAAAGACTATTACATTTCTCAGAGAACATCTAGAAAAATATATATTGTAAGTAGATTTTTTTTTTTTTCATTTTTGACTACATTTTAATGTTGCAAGTGTTGCCAGTGAGCTGCTATGTGTTACTAAGGTGTTCTAAAACTGCTTTTTGTGCATTCCAAAGCTGTTGCTAGGGTGTTCTGTGTGGCATCGCAGATGGTTGCTAGGGTATTCCGGATTGTTGCATACTAGCAAAAACACCAACCCACAAGGCTCGGGTCCATCATTCAATGTAAATTAATTTTTTATTTTTTTTTAATTGCAAATCTGAAAACTAACAGCACATCTATACTACTTGACAAGCCACATAATTGAAGGTGTCTGATTCTCTACTGTAAGCTGATCTGTAAATTTTATATATATATATATATATATATATATATATATACTCTAAAAAGTGCTGGGTTATCTTTTTTACCCAAATGCGGGGTTCAGCCCGTTGGGTCATTTTTTTGGGTTGTTTTTAATATTTTTACCCAGGTGCTGGGTAGTTTTTCTGTAACTAAGTTGCTGGGTCCTTTTTTGATGCTGGTTTATTTTTTTCTACCCAACCGCTGAGTTGAGCTTGTCTCTGATGAAACTAACGCAGCTGCTGAATCACAGTCAGAGTGAGGGCATTTTGCGTAATCTACAGGAGAGAGCGGTTCTAACCGATTTGGTGCACTTCTTCAGCTGTAAATGTTTGTATACATTTGATTTGATTTATAAAGTGTTTACTGTGCTGTAAATTGTATTATTTTACTCAACATAAAAGGACGAGATGTCACTTCACATGATGGAAACGCCTTTTGCCTTGCATTACATAAATGGATATTATTCGCTATAGTACTGAGTTTAATTTAATTTGATGTTAAAATATGTTCTCTAATCTCAGTATTGGATCAGATTTCGGTGACACACCGGCACAAGAATTAGCACTGTTGTTTCGGTGATTACAGAGAACAGCTGAAAACATTAAAATGCTACTTTTAAATGTTACATGTTTTATGTCTAAAATGCTTGTTAAATGAGTTTAAATGTATGTAATATTGTAAACTATGCTGTATTCATCCAAATAAATTGAATTCGTCTTGTATTTTGTCCATGTGTTCTTGCTTATAAATGTATTAATAATAAATGTTCATGTTTTGATTATTGCTGTTGCCTCTAGTAATTCTGTTTTTATTATTATTATTATTATTATTATTATTATTATTATTATTTTATTTCCAGTCCATTTTAAGCCAGCAATATAATAATTTTTAAACAATAGTTGACTTAAATAAAACAACCCAGCATGTTTGGTAAAAATGTTTAACCCAACCAGCTGGGTCAAAATAACCCAGCATGTGTTCTGTCCAATATTTACCCAGCGCTGGGTTGCCAAATAACCCGAGTTGGGTTGTTTTTAACCCAGCATTTTTTAGAGTATAGATCAGGAGTGGCAACTGGAATAAAAAAACTAAATGTCCTATCAATAAAGGCAAAATGTCAAAAAAGGAAAGAAAAAAAGTTCATTTTTATAGTTGTTGTATTCATATTCATTTTGTATTATTTTACTATTTTAGAGTTCCATGATATTATTTACATACTATACTTTAAACAGGAACTATATTTTAATAAAATGTATTACCAATTACAATTTTTAAAGGTAAATTTAAAAAAAGTAAAGGGATCCCAAAAAAGTCCACCAAAAATGTAAATTTGGACTTCATTTACTCACTCTCATGTCATTTCAAACCTTTCTGAATTTTTCTTCTGTCAAACATTACTGATATTTTGAGAGAAGTTTCAGGTTGTTGTTGTTGTTTGCACATATAATAGAAGTTAAAACAGTTACCAACATTCTTCAAAATATCCTTTGTGTTCTGCAGAAGAAATCGTTTTTGTGTGAACTGTCCCTTTAAGAAGAAACGGCGTAACCAAATTAACTTCAATTTAGGTACAAATGAACTAGTTACTAAACCCCTGCTGTGAACTTCATGAACCAATTTAAGAAAGTCCTCAGGAATGGCTGGTGCAATCCCATCCAGATGTGGAAGAACAGCATAAAAAGCAAGTGAAAGATTGGCCCACAGGAAATTAATGTAGTATATTTAGCTATTTAGCACACATCTAGATATAGTAAACTACATCTTAAAAAAAAAAAAAAAGAAACACTGGCAATCCCCGTGGTAAATAAGCTCTCAGGAGATCCTAGATTTGTGCTGAAGTTTCAAGAGTTGCAAGCACAGCCCGCACTGAAGTTCTGTTGACGGCAGCCAGGGTATCCATCAACGTGACCCGTTCCACAAGGCTTCGTATCTCCCTGACCATCCTAAAGTGAGCAGTATCGCACCATGTTACGTATTCTGTTTGGGCCTGCGTGCTGGTCTCCAGAAGCACATCCAATCCGTCTCACAAGATCAGATCACAGAGTGAGATTCCTTTGAATCGGAGTGAGTGACAGGCGGTCCGGCTGTGATGCTCTGTTCCCGCGTGCCACTGGCCTTTAAGTGCGGCTTGCGTGAATGCCATCTCTGAGTCGGGCCTGTCTGACGGAGTCTCGGGCCATCAATCACCAGCACCAGATCATTCGACTGGGGCTTCTGCCTGAGATGTGCGTGTCTCAGCCCTTGGAGGGATGTCTGGGGTAACATATTGGTTAAAGTTGAACTGATGTATTACCGTATGCTGTGCTATCGTACAACGGATTGACTCAAGAGATGTAATTCCTTTTTAAAAATTATTGTATGTAGTCTTGTTTTACCTCATTAGTTGAGCCAGTGTTTAAAAAATAAAAGAGAAAAAAAAAAGAAAAATATGTTTTTTTAAATAGAAATGAATACTTTTATTCAGCATTTCATTAATCAAAAGTGTTGGTAAAACATTTACATGAGCACAACAGATTTGCAATTAAAATACATTTTTATTAGGTGATTAGGGATGTATAATATGGTCATGCAGAATATGTGCTTTAATAAACAGTCAATATGTTAATAACAGGCATGTTAATCAGCAATTAGTTAATAGCGAGAATTGGTCCCTATTCTAAAGTGTTACCGATTTTTCTTTTCTTTAAGAATTGTCTTTGTCTTGCACACATCCAGACACTCCCACCAGCCTAGAAAGATCTCTGAATAAGTGCATGAAATCACATCCTTTGTTAATACTTGCCATTCAGACATTGTTTGTAAAACAATTTCTGTCCATGCACATTAAACTGGTAAATGACACACTTCACCTTTAATGCAGAGAAATGCAGATTTCTACTGTGAGATGCTTCATAAAGAGCTGCACAATTCATGAAGGTGCTGGTGTAAAGATACACATTACGCACCATGTACCACTTGCACACTGACAAAATGTGCAACTGTTCATTGCACACAATCAGCTCTAGGCTATCCGGGGGGATTTGTTTACCTTGCACCTCCTTGTCGTTTCTGAACCATCGGATGTCAGCAGCCGGTTTGCTGCCAGATGTGGTGCATGTCAGTGTGACGTCCTCCCCCTCCTGGGCAGGTCTCGAGAGGCCTACGATTTCTGGTTTCGCTGGAACACCTGATATACAAACAGAGGAGGAGGATTATAGGCAACGCTGATGGAAACACGTGCGATTCTACGATTTCAGGTCTCAGTCCCCGCCTGAACATGATGTAGTTCAGAAGAATATTTCTTGCCTGAAGTTCAAATGTTGCTCGACTGACATTTTTTTTAATAGAAAACATGTTTGTCAGTTTATATATAAGTTTGTCAGTAGATATATATCAATACAGTGACATATTCTGCTGAATGGCATTTTGTGATTTTACTGGAAAAGGAAGCATTTGTTGAGCGACAGCGATGGAGAACTCAAATGTGTTTTGGTTTAAAGTCTTTTCTACATCAAACTGAACCACCAACAAAAACTGTGCTACAGTAACACACCAGAATAGGTGTTAAAATGAACACAATTAGAAAACTGACTCAACAATTTTACGTTAACATGTAAAACATGTAACATATAGTGTAACAAAACACATAATGCAGAATAAAAAGCTTTTTGTCTAAAAAAATAGTCCCAGCATTCCTGGATAAATGAAACAAAACAAAACAAAAACAAACAAACAAACAAGCAAACAAACAAACAAACAAACAAACTACTGTCTGTGAAGATTCTTATAAACTATATGTATTGTATAGTAACATTAAGTAGCACCACCACTATTGGATGATTTAAAAGAAAAGAAAAGAAAAGAAAAGAAAAGAAAAGAAAAGAAACGAAACGAAAAAAAACAAAACAAAACTATTGTCTCTAAAGTTATATATAAAACTAAGGTGAAGTATTCCCACCACTGCTGACTGATCAAAACAACATAAAATGAAAACAAACAAACAAAAATGACAACTATTGTTTGTAAACAAAACAAAACAATTATAATAAAGTACAAAAAAAAAACTATTGTCTGTAAAGGTACTTGTAAATAATATGTATTGTATAAAAAAGCTGTTTATAAACAGATAAAAAGTAGTCCCATATTGTTTGATTATTTAAAACAAAAATAAAACAAAACAAATACATAACAAAACAAAACTATTGTTTATAAAGCTGAATATAAAAATAAGGTAAAAGTAGCACCACCACAGTTTAAAGAACAAAACAAAACAAAACAAAAATGACAATTATTGTTTATAAAAGGTACTTGTTTTCAAACAAAAACAAAAAAACAAACGAAACAAGCAAAACTATTATAATAAAATACAAAAAAAAACAACGACAACAACAACAACAACAAAAAACTATTGTCTGTAAAGGTACTTGTAAACAGTATGTACTTTATAAAAAAGCTGTGCATAAAAATAAATACAATGTTATCCCACCACTGTTGGATAATTAAAAAACAAACAAACAAAAAACAAAAACAAAATGCACAACAAAACAAAACTATCATCTGTAAAGTTGAATATAAAAATAAGGTAAAAGTAGTCCCACCACTTTTGGACAAAACAACACCACACAACAACAACAAAAACAACAACAACAACAGCAATTGTCTGTAAAGGCACTTGTAAATAATTCAGTATGTATTATATAAAAAACAAACACAAAAAAAACAAAACAAAAAAAACAAAAACAACTAAAACACAACTATTGTTTGTAAATGTCATTGTAAACAATATGTATTGTGAAAAGCTGTATATAAAAATAATGTAAAAGTGGTATATAAACATACAGTGTGCAGAGTGAGAGCTGCAGATTCTAGCACAAGCTGATCATAAACCAAAGCACACAGTGACACATCTAATGGCTCCATCAGCCAGTGTGAAATTCTCTCATTTACATCACTCCCTGTGCCACCAAAGTGCAAAAACAAGATCATGTGATGGGAGAGAACTCACTGACCCCAGATCAGTGATGAGTGTGTTGACCTTAAAAGCACAGATTGATGAGGATGAGAGGGAGACTGATCTACGAGAGGTCTTACCTAACACAGTCAGGAAAGCCTTGGAGGTCTTGACAGGCATGGTGAAGAGTGAGCATGTATACTGTCCTTCATCTGATAGAGTAACGTCACTGATGCTGATGGTCAGCTCCTTCCAAGAGGCTCGAACCAGTTCAATCCGGTTGTCCCTTAAAGCTGAGACATAAAAACATATCATTAGTGAACAATAACTAATCAGTAAGGTAAAAATGACTTTTGGAAAAACATCCAACAGTCACATTGCCTGAAAACGTGTTTTAATGGTACCATGGTAAAGTGATGGTATCAGATGGTAATATCTCAGCATGTGTAATGGAGCTGGTTGAGGGAAGGATTCAGGACACGTGTAAAGCAAAAAAGAAAGGGAATTTTATTTTAGTCTTTTTAAAAAACATACAGGGTTAGGCATACAAAAATAATATCTCAAATGAAAAAGTAATGAAAGAAATAACAATCTTGATGCAATGAGCAACTCATAAAAATGGGCAAAAAGAATCTACTGTATGCCCAGATAAAATATAAATCCTGCCCCTAGAGAGATACGACCAAATAACTAAAAGACAAAGAAAGACACCCTCTTGCTCAAACAAGGATTATAACAATAAATATGGGACGTCACACTTTTTACTCCAAATATTCCTCAGTGTGGGTTTATTTTTCAAAGTCAACAAGCAGGCATTAAATATCAAAGAATATAACAAAAAAAGTATGCATGTTTCTGCATATACTAAAGTTCATGTGCTACAGTTCTTAAACAGTATTGTTTTAAAGGACTATGTTGGTGGAACCATTCATAAAAAAATATTTACTGTAAATGTGTAATGCATTACACGTCTGTCACACAATCACCAATGGTTATGTTTACATGGACACTTTTTGTTTCAGTCGAAATGAAATCATCCCAACTGAAACTTCTACCCTTCTACTCATTGTTGGAGGATCAAAACAACAACAACAAACTATTGCAATTAAGTAAGGTAAGACACAAAATTATTGTCTGTAAAGTTGCATATAAAATAGATAAAAGCAGTTCCACTGTTAGATGGTCAAAAAACAAACAAACAAATAAACAAAAACAAACAAACAACACAACACAACACAACACAACTATTGCCTGTAAAGTTGCTTTTAAACAACATGTATTGTGAAAAGTGGTATATAAATGTTTAGTGTTTAATCTGAGAGCTGCAGATTAAATATCAAAGAATATAACAAAACAAAACAAAAAAGAATATAACAAAACAAAGCCTTGTATATTTTCTTTGTTTTAAAGAGCAGACTTAATATTTTTTCTATTTTGGGTCCTAATTAGGAGACGACGAGCACGTGAAGCTTTGTGCCGTGCTGCAGGACTGATGGGACATTCTTCTGCTCCACTTCACAGATGATGAGTGGAAGGAGAATTTGAGAATAACTTGACAGTCATTTATGACACTTCATTCTTCACAAACAACAGCTCTTTCCACGCGTCATACACCATTACGCCATTTCTACCTCATTACACATGCTCAGTATTTTCCAGTTTTGGTTTTTAATCCAAGTGTTTACATGCACTCTCGATTGGATTAGGAAAGGTCTACTCCACCAGTTCCAATCCGATTTAAATTTCATACGGATCGAGTTCAGTCAGATCGATTATGGTGTTTACATGAAGGCTTTTCAGTCGATCTGATTACTAACAGATTATTTGGTTGCATGTAAACGTAGCAACTGTTCATGCACCATGGTATTTGTATGTACTTCAAAGAATATGCATCCTGCAACTCTTGCCTGGAGTCTGGTCAATACCTACAGTAAATGGGAGATCTGGTGAAAATAAGGTTGCTGCTGGAGGACATAGTGAGGCCAGCAAGGGGCGCCCACCCTGTGATCTGCATGGGTCCTAAAGGCCCAATATGATGTGGAAACCTTATAGTAAAAGACAACATCCTTCGGATCAAAAGGTAAATCTAGGTCTTGATACTCTGAGGGAATTTAATTTCTAGGTCGTCTCTTGAAAATAACCTCTGGACCCTGACCAGATTTGAGAAAAGCAAAAAATATAGCAAATTATTAATGTCATGCTACATTAGTGTTAGTGTCTTTTTGTAAATATTAGAGATTTTCGAGCTTGAAATACCTTGGAGGTGAAGCTTAGGACTTATGTTTGCTTACTAATTCATGACATTATGTATTATTCATGAGTTTAGTCACACAGTAGTGACACAAACGTTTTCGAAACTCCCACTGTTCTGAATATAAACTGCGATTGACTGTCACCGTCAAACTGAAGCCGTTTGTTGCCTCTAACTGGAGTTTCAACACTTTCCACCTGTCTGCCACAAGCAGCTATTCATCCATTATGTTTGCAATTTCCAAGAAGAGTTTGCGGCAGCCGAGAGCCTGATGAACAGAAAGGTCACCTTATACTCATCACCTCACACCATCTAAAAAGGCACAATTCACTTGTATTGTATCATGTGAAAAAGTAAGAGAGACTGAGACTTTTAATTTAACATCTCACGGACTTTATATTTCACCTCAGTCTGCCTATTGACATAATACATTTTAATTGCCGTTGTAATTTTGGTCCCACTTTATATTAGGTGGCCTCGACTACTATGTACTTACATCAAAAACTGGGATACGGGTAAGGTTAGGGACAGATTTGGTTGTATGGGTAGGTTTAAGGGTGGGTTAAGGTGTAAGACATGGGTCAACAGTGTAATTATACATGTATTACAGAAATTACTTAAATGCATTGCATCAAATGATAAATTTAAATGTAAATACATAGTAGTTAAGGCCAGCTAATATAAAGTGGGGCCGTGATTTTTAAGCCAGTTAAGCCAGTCGCATACAGATCTGCATCTATTCTGATATGCAATGCTCACAATCCAAAATCAAGTCCCATCCTTTTTCTTATTCATCAAGTCGTTTCACTTGGAAATATGTCAAAGTACAGTAGTAAAGTCGGTTTCATGGGCACTTTAACAATAGACATCATGCTATGAATTGTATAGGGTGTCCCAACATGGTTTAGTTTCAACAAAAGTGTATTGACATTCGCGTTTGGTCTCTATAAACTCTGTAACACTGGGGAATTCTTCATAGACGTGTTTACTGTCCTTTTGGGAACGTTGTTACATGCAAACAATGACATGTCAAATCAGAAAAATGGATTTACTTACATGTCAGCAGAGACAATTGTTTCATC